>QAOA01006379.1:72280-118513 GCA_003255065.1 Cercis canadensis | reverse complement strand
GGACTTAGGTTAAACTGGACTTGAATGTTTGCTTAATTCATTTAGTCCCTTGTTGAACCGAATTCTGGTTGCTTAACCAGTAGACATCCATAGAACATTGAGAGGCTTCTTGAGATGTTTTAAAGGCCAAGAACATGGTTAACAATTAAATGGATCCTTGGAAATCAAGGATGGATTGAAATCAGAATTAGTTAAGACTTGGATTGGTTGCTTTCTCTAAAACTCTACCACTGATAATTAATTTTCGTTAATCACATAAACAAACACAACCCCCCTGTTTATATGATTCTCCATATGATTCACCAAATAGAACAATCCTTAGGTTCGACTTAGGGCTGCCCTTTGCTGCAAATAGCTTAGGAACCCACCTTAAACATTAACTAATTTGAGGAGCCTCGGCAGCTCATCACCGTCATGCCGCCCTTCTTAGGTACGACCTGTACTGGACTCACCCATGCACTGTCAAAAATCGGGTAGATGATCCCAGCATCCAGAAGCTTCAGTACTTCTGCTCGCACCACCTCTTTCATATTCGGATTTAGTCGACGTTGATGCTCAATGGAGGGTTTGAAGTCATCTTCCATCAATATTTTGTGCATACACAAGGAGGGGCTGATCCCCTTTATGTCTGAGATAGTCCATCCGATGGCTGCTTGATGCTCCCTTAGGACTCTTAATAACTTATCTACCTCATTCTCCTGTAAGGAAGATGAAATGATGACTGGAAGAGTGGAAGAGTCACCGAGGTAAACATATTTAAGATGTTCAGGTAAAGGCTTGAGTTCTAGCACAGGAGGTTTCTCTATAGATGGAGGAGGTCGTGAGCCACCTTTGCCAAGTTCCTCATAGGATCTTCTAATAAACTGAGGAGGGATAGCATTCAGGAAGTTCACACAACTGTTGATCTCTGGATTTTCCTCAGAAGAGATGCCTAAGAGACAAGCTTCCAATGGTTCGGGAGGATGACTAGCTCGGAAAACCTCAGTAGTGCAGTGATCAATCATGTCAAGCCGCATGCAATTGTCTACTTCATCATACTGCTTTAGAGCCTTGAAGACATTGAAAGACACTTATTCATCGTTGACCCTGAGTATGAGTTGCCCCTTCTGCACATCAATAAGGGCATTCCCTGTGGCTAGAAAAGGTCGGCCTAAAATGATAGGGATCTCCTGATCTGCCTCCATGTCAAGCACCACGAAATCCGCTGGAAAGATAAACTTGTCCACTTTGATGAGCACATCTTCTAGGATTCCTCTTGGGTACTTGAGAGATCGATTTGCTAACTGAAGAGTGATGGAGGTCGGCTTTGCTTCTCCTAGTCCATTCTTCTAGGATTCCTCTTGGGTACTTGAGAGATCGATCTGCTAACTAAAGAGTGATGGAGGTCGGCTTTGCTTCTCCTAGTCCAAGTTTCCTGTAAATAGATAAAGGCATTAAATTGATAGAAGCACCTAAATCACATAAAGCTTTACCAAATAAAAGATTACTAATAGTGCAAGGAATAGTGAAACTCCCTGGATCTTTGAGCTTTGGAGGTAACTTGTTCTGGAGGATGGCGCTGCACTCTTCAGTAAGTGCAACTGTTGCATAGTCCTCTAATCGCCTCTTGTTAGTGAGGATCTCCTTTATGAACTTCACATAACTTGGCATCTGTGCCAATGCCTCTGCAAAAGGTAAGTTGATGTGGAGTTTCTTGAAGACCTCAAGAAATTTAGAGAACTGTTTTTCCATGTTCTGCTTCTGAAACCGATGAGGAAACGGCACTCGGGGTTTGTAAGGTGGGGGATTATCCGGAAGAAGAGTAGATTTGGATTTTTGCTCCTCCACTACGTCACCCTTAGGCGTCTCTTCTAAAGGTACAGCAGTGACTTTATTGTTTTCGATGGCTATTTCCTTTGCTGGATCTTTACTCTTTGGTTCTTCCAGTATCTTGCCACTTCTTAGAGATATGGCTTTGACTTGCTCTTTGGGATTTCTCTCTGTATTGCTCGGCAATGAACCTTGGTCTCTTGATGAGAGTAAATTGGAGATTTGCCCCATCTGTACCTCTAAGTTTCTAATAGAAGCCGCTTGATTTTGGAGTGTCGTGTCTGTCCTTGTCATAAACTGAGTGGTATTCACTGTGAGTTGAGCAAGGGCATCTTCTAAAGAAATCTTAGGTGGTGCAGGAGCTTGCATCTGAGGTTGAGATGATGGCTGAAATCCGGGTGGCTTAACCACATTTTGAGAATCTTTCCAGGAGAAATTTGGATGGTTTCTCCATCCCGGATTGTATGTATTCGAGTACGGATTGCCTGGCCTGTTAGGGTTTCCCACAAAATGAGCTTCTTCCACAGATGGTGGTGCTTCTGATGTCACAATTGGGCAATCTGTACTTGAGTGTTCACCATGACACACTTCACAAGCAGCAATAGTAGAATGAATTGCATTAGCTGTCAGAGTGCCCAAGTGCTTTGCAATTGTATCCATTTTTGCAGTGAGAGCAACAAAGGGGTCTACAGCATGCAACCCATAGGCCCTCTTTGCTGGAATCCTTTCAGATGGCCATTGGCGGGCATTATCCGCCATTTGATCAAGCAGCTTACTAGCTTCGTCAGCCGTTTTCTCCATAAGAGAACCATTTGCAGCAGCATCAAGTAAAGTTCTCGTGGTGCCATTCAAACCATTGTAGAAGGTTTGAATTTGCATCCACTCCTGTAAGCCGTGATGTGGGCACTTTCTCATCAAACCCTTGAACCGCTCCCATGCCTCATGCAAAACTTCTGTCTCATGTTGAGCGAAAGTGTTGATGTCGTTTCTCATTCTGGCAGTTCTTGCTGGAGGAAAGAAACGAGTCAAGAATTGAGTTGTCATTTGATCCCAAGTGCAAATGGATCCTGCTGGAAGGGAGTATAGCCAACTCCGTGCCTCGTCCTTCAGTGAGAAAGGAAACAGACGTAATCTGAAGGCATCATCAGTAACGCCATTGAACTTGAATGTGTCGCAGATCTCCAAAAATCCCGCCAAGTGCACATTTGTATCTTCGGTTGCAAAGCCACCAAACTGATTGGTTTGCACCATTTGGATGACACTGGGCTTGATTTCAAAGGAATTTGCCTATAGAACAATCCTTAGGTTCGACTTAGGGCTGTCCTATGCTACAAAAAGCTAGGTAACCAACCTTAAAATTAAGTAATTTGAGGAGCCTCGGCAGCTCATCAAGGTCCCGTTGGAACTCCATAGTGCTTCAATGGTTTTCGGACAACCTCTGGTGGTGGATTTTCTCCGGTATTCTCCATAGTACTCTGAGTTGGTTGTGAAGCGGTTCTCCTTTCCCTTCGATTTCGTCTACAAGTCTTCTCGATTTTAAAAATTTGATGATGATCTTTGACAAATACCAGACATGAATATATCAAACTAACTCAACAAATCATGAATGTTACGTAAAATGTGAACGCAAGTGCACGTGCCGTAATCAAGTAATAAAGAAGTGAGATAAAGTATTGTCCCACAGAGACTGTGGCTACTAAGTACCAAAATTATGCATATTCTAATTTTATCTAGACAAGTGATAGGTGAATTATGATGATATTTAAATGCAAAACAGTAAACAAAGAATAGTTGCTGTAAAATTGAGTAGGAATATGATGAGAGAATATCTAGGATGTTGATTTCACCGTAGCTAGTCTGGATCTTTATTCCTAATTTATTAATCAACAACAATCTCTCTAATTGCTAGCCAAGAACCCTAAGTTATTTATTAGCCTTTCCCAAGGTCAAACAAATATATTCCCAACTATGAATCCACTATATTCCTATGTGAATTACGAATAATCTCAGAATTCAATTCGTTCTATGGTTCTTTTTAATGGCTACATAAACCATAACGGTATATTCCTATCCCTTATGTAATTTATGTTCTTAAGCCCTATAGTCTTCAATTACAATTACCCTTCCAGTATTATTGTAATTACAAACTCATCTAAATTAATGGCCAGTCAAACACAAGCATTAAGTATGGAGATCAAGAAATCAATTTAAGAAGACTGTCGTTTGATTTCTTTATTAGAAATAACAATCCATCATAAGCTAGGCTACATCTCCACCCTAGATGGTGGAATTAGTTCATATTCAAGATAGAAAATAAACTCACAACCAGATTACACATCAGAAATAGAGAAAAGGAAGAATTGAACTCTTGGTGATGCTGATTCGATGCCGAAAAACTCTGATCTTCAAGCTTGAATCCTCTTCCATTCTTGCCTCTTCTCTCAAAAGTGTGGAACCCTAATTTAGACTTTTGAAAGACTCTGATCTTCAAGCTTGAATCCTCTTCTATTGGTGCCTCTTCTCTCAAAAGTATGGAACCCTAAATTAGACTTTAAGAGTCCTATTTATAGGTCCTAGGAAGTTTAGGAGAAAAAGGAAATAAATTAAAATAGAATTCCTAGTAAAATTAGGAAGTTAAAAGGTCAAATCACTAGTTGACCGCCGGGGGGCTGCAGCCTTGGGTTTGGGCGCTGCAGCGCCTTGAAGTTTGATTGACGGGCGCTGCGGCGCCTGGTTTAGGGCGCTGCGGCGCCCTTCTTTCTGGATTTCAGTCTCTAATTGCTGAAGCTAGGGCACTGCGGCGCCAGGTGTAGGGCGCTGTGGCGCCTCCTCTTCTCGTGCTGGGGCGCTGTGGCGCCCAGTATAGGGCGCTGCGGCGCCCTTCCTTCTGCTCTCAGTTTCCAGCTTCCTGAACATAGGGCGCTGCGGCGCCTGATGTAGGGCGTTGTGGCGCCCTTCCTTGCTGAAATTTGTCTTGTTTACGCATTGGGGCGCTGTGGCGCCCTGAGTGGGGGCTGCGGCGCCCAAATCTTGCCTTCAATTCCAACTTGCATGATTTTCTTTCTTTCTTGTCCCGAATTTCTCCAAAATAGCTTCCATAGTTCCCAAAACATGAACCTACAAAAATAAGAATTAAATCATGAAAACCTATCCTAAAATGCTCGAGAATAGACAAGAATCAAGCAAGAACATTAGGAGATAAACGGTATAAAATTCTCTTATCAGTCTGCTTGGATGCTTTGAGGATTTCGTATACATGGGACAACAATATACTGAAATTGCAAATACGAGTTGTCTTCCTTGCCAATCTCTTTTTATTTTTTTTGGGAATTACTGCTTTGAGTTAAGTACAGAAACTTTTCTTTGTGGGCAACGCTTTGGCTGCTGAAGAAGGAAAATGACCGTCTCTGGTTGGGAGATTCCAATATTGTCTCTAGCTTCTCATTCTCTATCAGTAACCACAGTCAACAATGAAGGTCAGATGCAGGGGAGATGATGTTGATGTGTCGTACTTGATTAGTGCCTGAGCAGAGCAGACAAGGCGGTTGGCTTTAGAGCTGGGTTCATGGGCTAGCCCGTTGGGGCCCGATAAAATGGTGGGCTGGGTTCCTTAAATGGTGGCCCGTTTAAAACCGGGCCAATTTGGCCTGTGGCCCGATCGGGTTCTTGCTGGGTTAGCCCGATTTTTTTTTTTTTTTCCAGCTTTCACTTGCCCTCATTCTAAAATCTGAATGCAATCTCTGACTCAAAAATCAGAATTTCATCTCTCACATTCCACTCTCCCCAAATTTGAATCTCTTTCTATACGGTTCTACTTCTACTCCTCTCCGCCTCCTTCTCCTCAGTTTTCACTGTTGCCTCTCCTTCTCCAACACCAGCAAACACTTCCCATCTTTTTTCCTTATGCTCAATATTAAATGAAGTGCTTTGAAGTTTGTTGTTGTTAGCACAAAGTAAAATTGATGGGTATTGTTTCTTCAATGTTCTTTGAGGTTTCTTAGCTTTTCATAAAGTGGGTATGCTTTATTTTTCATCTATACTGTGATTATTGGGAGAAATCTGTTATTTTTGGACCCCCGTGCTTAGCGCTGGCATATTGACTTCAAAAGTTGCTGTCGCTAGACCCCCAACGCTGGGCGCCAGCACCCCAGCGCTGGGCGCCAGNTCATTGTGCTTTCAATATTTTTCCTAGCATCTGTGTGAATCATGAATGTAAGGTTAGGGAAAATACTGACGGTTTCGGGTTTCTGTATGGGTTGACAAGGAAAGGGGTTAAATGTTAGGCTCAACTGGGGTGACTAAGAGAATTCATAGGATGGTTTGTCTTGAAAGGCTCAAACGATCCAAACATTGCCTAGATCATTTCCTTACTGCCTCAAAGCCTAGGATTTCGCCTCAAATGGCATTCAAACTAGTTCTAGAGTTCAAATGAGGTCATGAAGTGTTAGGCATGCATAAATTTACTTTAGAATTCACTAGGGTCATGCATAGGATCAAGTGCTTAAATTGTGTCAAGGGGAGAGTTAATAATAGAGGAAAATCATAGGAGAGTAATCATGTAACAAGCTTATGCATATTTAAAAAAAAATTCTGATTACTACACCAAAGATTTTATCACTGACCCTGGAGTTTCAAATTTGCATAAATATCATCTCATTACTCATTACTGCCAGTTATGGAAATAGAAAACAATAAGGTACTCAGTAAATAAACTGTGTTTTTCTACCCCCAAACTTAGTACATGCATTGTCCTCAATGAATCCCAAAAAGAAAGAAAAATACTTCCCTAGAAGGCTTCGGACATGCTGTCGGTGTCGCCAAGGTCCTCATCGGTGGCACCGTAGTCCTCGTCGAGGCCAGGAGAGTAGGGTGGAAGCACAGGTGGCGGTGGGAATGGTGGAACAGCGGAGCCCTGACCAGCGGAGCACTGGCTATGAAACTCGGCCAGATGAGCATTAAAGCTCATCTGGTGCTCGAAGAAGAGATCGGCGCGCTCAATGAATCTCTCAGTCTGATACATAAAACGGGACGAGCGGTCCGCATACCGGAGTAATCGAGTCATCTGACGCTCCAGATCGGCCAGGCTGGGCCCGGAGGAACTAGATGGCTGGGTCTCAGGTGGCGGGGTGGTGGCAGAGGGCGGTGTCCGCGGAGGTGTGCGCTGGCGTGTCGGTGGTGGTGCACTGGATGAGGGACTCTGAAGACGGTGTGCAGTGGCGTCCAGTGGTTGCTTCGAATGAAGCAACTCCTCCTCAGGTCTCCACTCGACCCCAGCCTGCTGACATAGCATCTGAATCACCGAAGGGTGGCCAAAGGCAAAACCCTTGGTGCTGTCAATAGCTCGGAGAATGGACTGCTGGATGATAGTGCCAATGTCGATGGACATCCCCGTCACAATGCAGTAGAGGAGAATGGCCCGGGGCGTGGTGACATCGCTCAGGTGGCCCGTAGGAAGAAGGCGGGCACACAAAAAGTGGTACCACACCTTGCTCACAGTCTCCAACGCCGATGCGCGAAATGAGATAGGGGTGTCATCACGCAGCTTCCACTGTGTACTTGGCTGGCAGAGGGTGCGAATGATGGCGTCCCAGTCAGGTCCATCGTGGAGGTAGTGAAGGTATTTGTCGTGCTCGATGTCTGGGAGGCCAAACAGGGCGTTGATGGAGCGACTGTCGAATGGAACCCATTTGCCCCGCACAAAGACCTTGAATTCTTTTCGGAATTTGGCATTGGCATAGAACTCCTTGATGACTGGCACCACAGATGTGACTGGGTGATCCACAAAGCGCAACCAGCCATTATTGTCGGCTAGTTCCCGAACTTTGGGATTGAGAGCTCTGGTGAAAACTAGGCCACGCTCGGGCACCAAGGCTTTGTTGATCACAGAGTCTAGGAATCGGGCCTCAGCCTCCTTATGCACGAACTTCTTCCGGTCGTACGTACCGGACCCGGAAGGGGATGCAACTGCCTTTCTCTTTGCCGGAGGTGCCATGGATGCAGGAAACAGAGTTGTACCTGTGAAAAGGAAACCAAGGCAAATGAGCGAGGGGCAGCTAGAAGCACACAGAACACACCACCCCACAAGGCGATCAGGTGTGTAGAGGTAGCAGCAAAGTGTGGGAAAAAAATTTGGAGCTAAGTCATGACTACACATCAGGCAATGAGTGCGCCAGAAAAAGAAACAACCGCCAGAGAGAAATATTCCCTGAGCAATGGTAAGGGCTGCTAGCATGACCAATAGGTGGGGCACACAGAAAAATTAGTCATAGCATCAGTAACTTCAAGAGAACAAAACAAAAGTGATGTAGTGGTGGGTGATAGGCATGAGATCACAGAATGAACATAATAAGTCAATGTGGAGTAAACAGGCACACGTGAGGAAACAGGCACCAGACACAAGGCATGACATAGGAAATTATGAGATGCTAAACAAGTTACGGAAACAGTCTCGACAAGCTCTTACGAGGGCAGATTAATATGCATGAGATTATTAGAGGGCATATCGAATGCTGGGAAAGTATAAACACGCACATGCATAGACATGGTACTCTTAGAGGAATTTTGTCAAACAGCAGGTGTGCAGAAAAATTCAGAACGAGGAAAGCCTCACATGGACGAATGGTGAACCTCCAAAATTGGCCAAGAACAACCAGCAGGTAGACAAATGAAGTAAGGGGAAGAATTTTACCTGGACTTGCAGAGAATTGGAATGATCCCTTGAGGTCCTGAAAGCCCTTGGTGTGGTGCGAGTGTGTGCTCGTGGGTGCACTTCTGGGTTCAAAGGGGCGTGTGTGTGTGAGAGAAATGTGCGACAATGATGGGGTATGTGAATGGTGAGGTGGTTGTATGAATTTGGTGCGAGGAAGGGGAGCTAGGTGAGGGATTGAGGGATTAAGTGGTAAGTGCGAAGGAGAGGAAGAAGAAGAAGAAGAAAGTGGAGGGAGTATGCGTGCGTGGGAGAAGAAAGAAAAGGAATGGGTGTTTAAAATTTGAAACCCAAAACGCACCATTTTAAAATTTTTTATTTTTTATTTTTTTTTGAATTAACTTACCTGGGCGCTGCGGCGCCTTTGTCATTGGTGGCTTAAACGCGACAGAGCGCTGCGGCGTCCTGGCCTCTGATCCCTGCAGCCGAGTGTTAGGCGCTGCGGCGTACTTGATTAGGCGCTGCGGCGCCTGAGCTTCTGGTGTACATGGACTGACAGCTGAGAACAGGGCGCTGTGGCGCCCTGATTGGGAGCTGTGGCGCCTGAGCTTCTGGTGTCCATGGACTGACAGCTGAGAACAGGGCGCTGTAGCGCCCAAGCTTCTGCCCTGTTGGATGAATCCAACCATGTTAGCCTTAATTTTTCAGCTGATAGACCCCCACACTTGTTCCCTCACCTGGTTGAACAATAAATTAGAAAGCAAAGAAGAGAAATAAGTGCGAAGAATACGAAAAATTACGAAATAACTAAAAGATTCTGACTAAGTGAACATAAAAGATAGGGGTTAGAATCATGGGTTGCCTCCCAACAAGCGCTTGGTTTATAGTCCTCAGCCGGACTTTCTCTGAAAAGCATCAGCCGAGGGTGTTGAGAGTGATGGATGATTTTTGAAATTCATCCTCACCATCCACATAATGCTTCAAGCGTTGGCCATTGACCTTGAACTTGCGATCCCCACTTTTGACTTCAATAGCTCCATGGGGAAAAACAGTGTCAACAATGAAAGGACCCGACCATCGGGATTTCAATTTTCCCGGAAATAACTTAAGTCGGGAGTTGAACAGGAGGACTTTTTGACCCGGAACAAATTCACGCTTCTGGATGCGTTTGTCATGCCATGTCTTGGTTTTTTCCTTATAGAGCTTTGCATTTTCATATGCATCCTGGCGAAATTCATCAAGCTCATTCAATTGAAGCAATCGCTTTTCACCCGCAACTTTTTGATCAAAGTTCAATTTCTTGGTGGCCCAGTATGCTTGATGTTCCACTTCAACTGGTAGATGACAAGCCTTCCCGAAGACCAACCGGTATGGAGAGGTGCCGATGGGTGTCTTGAATGCTGTCCGGTATGCCCAGAGTGCATCATCCAGCTTCCTCGCCCAATCTTTCCTATTGGCATTTACCGTCTTCTCCAGAATCCACTTCAACTCCCGATTAGAAATCTCCACTTGACCACTAGTCTGTGGGTGATAGGCAGTAGTAATCCGATGTTTGACTCCATATTTGGTCAGTAAAGCATCAAGGTATTGGTTACAGAAGTGAGTACCTTCATCACTGATTAGGGCTCTTGGAGTGCCAAACCGAGTGAAGATGTTCTTTTTCAAGAAGTTCACCACCACTTTTGAATCATTAGTAGGTGTAGCGATTGCCTCAACCCACTTAGATACGTAATCTACTGCCACCAAGATGTATTGATTGTTGTAGGAGGAAGGGAAAGGACCCATGAAGTCAATGCCCCATACGTCGAACAACTCCACCTCTAGAATGCTATTTAGTGGCATTTCATGACGACGTGAGATGGTGCCTGTTCTTTGGCAACGATCACAAGCTGAGACGAAGGCATGAGCATCCTTAAAGATGCTAGGCCAATAAAAGCCAGATTGCAGGATCTTGGCTGCAGTTCGAGTTGCTCCATGGTGGCCACCGTATGGAGATGCATGGCAATGATGGAGGATACTTTCCATCTCTTCTTCAGGAACACATCGTCGAATGATAGAATCAGAACAGTGTTTGAAGAGGAGTGGCTCATCCCAGTAGTAATGCTTGGCTACAGAAAGGAATTTCTTCCTTTGATGGTAGCTTTGATCCGGTGGAAGAAGGTTGACAGCTAAGAAGTTAGCGATGTCACTGAACCAAGGGTGAACTGTGGAAGAAAGAGCAAAGAGTTGCTCATCCGGAAAGAAGTCATCAATGGGGACTTCAGTATCCCCTATCTCTTTTGAAACTTCAAGGCGGGAGAGATGATCTGCAACTAGGTTCTCAGTGCCTTTCTTGTCTATAATTTCCAAGTCAAATTCTTGTAAGAGAAGGACCCATCGAATCAATCTTGGTTTAGCATCCTTCTTCTCCAACAAGTATTTGATGGCGGAGTGATCAGTGAAGACTATTGCCTTCGATCCAATGAGATAAGCTCGGAATTTGTCGAAGGCGAAGACAACCGCTAAGAGCTCCTTCTCAGTAGTAGCATAATTCATCTAAGCAGGATCGAGTGTACGGCTGGCATAGTAAATGGCATGTAGTAGCTTGTCCCGTCGTTGACCCAAAACTGCTTCAACTGCAAAGTCACTGGCGTCGCACATGAGCTCAAAAGGCAATGACCAATCCGGTGCAATGATGATGGGTGCCGAAGTTAACGCCTTTTTCAGGTTTTCGAAGGCTTGAAGACACTCCTTAGTAAACTCAAATGGGACATCCTTCAAGAGAAGGTTGCACAAGGGTTTAGTGATCTTGGAGAAGTCTTTGATGAACCGTCTATAAAAACCGGCATGTCCCAAGAAGCTTCTCACGCCTTTAACTGAAGTCGGGGGAGGTAATCTCTCTATGGTGGCAATTTTCGCCCTGTCCACCTCAAGTCCCTGAGCCGAAACCTTGTGTCCAAGCACAATTCCCTCTTGGACCATGAAATGACACTTCTCCCAGTTGAGGACTAGATTTGTCTCCTCACATCTTTTCAGAACAGCAGATAAATGACTGAGACAATTGTCAAAAGTAGATCCAAATACAGAGAAGTCGTCCATGAAAACCTCAATATAACGCTCCACCATATCAGAGAAAATAGACATCATGCACCTTTAGAAAGTAGCAGGTGCATTGCACAAGCCAAAGGGCATGCGCCTGAATGCGAAAGTCCCATAGGGACAGGTGAAAGTTGTCTTCTCTTGGTCTTCAGGAGCAATGTAGATTTGATTATACCCAGAGTAGCCGTCAAGGAAACAATAATAAGCATGACCCGCCAGTCGATCAAGCATTTGGTCAATGAACGGTAAGGGAAAATGATCTTTCCTTGTGGCTTTGTTCAACTTCCTGTAGTCGATGCACACTCGCCACCCTGTGACTGTCCGTGTGGGAATGAGCTCATTATTCTCATTCTTGACAACCGTCTGATGAACACACTTTTTATATAATAGTTATCCCTCATACTTAGTCTTTTAAACCTCTTTTGGGCTGAATTGCATAGACTTAGACCTCATTTCATGACTTTGGATCCATTTATGCTTAATTGCAATTTCCAGCAATATTGGGCATTATATGCTGTCTCTGTGTTTCATGCATATCTTGAGTTCTGCATATCAAAAAATTCTGAGTTATACCTTGTTGGAAAGCTGAGAGAATTTTCTACAACTTTATTTCAGGGCTCTAAAGCTAATTCGGATGTTCAGAAGGTCATATGCAGCCTGGAAGCCAGAGAAGACATGCTGTCGTAGGATCCTGACCTACATGCAGTATTTGGGTCATAACTTGAGTTGTGGATGTGATATGGACCTGAAACTGATACCATTGGAAAGCTAACAGACAGAGCTTCAATTTATATGAAGACCGGTTCACCATATTTTATGTTGAAGATGGTCTTATTTGCTGTGCAAGTTAGCTGACGGTTCCAGACACCTTCTGCCACTTAAATGGGCCTAACTTCCACATGACAAGTCCAAATGGGCCCAAACCAAAGCCCAATTGAAGCTAAGGCCCATGGAAAAAAGTGTTCCCTAAGGGCAATTTGGGTGTGCATGTAAAATTGGAGGTCTATATCTAGCATTTGGTCAATGAATGGTAAGGGAAAATGATCTTTCCTTGTGACTTTGTTCAACTTCCTGTAGTCGATGCACACTCGCCACCCTGTGACTGTCCGTGTGGGAATGAGCTCATTATTCTCATTCTTGACAACCGTCATGCCGCCCTTCTTAGGTACGACCTGTACTGGACTCACCCATGCACTGTCAGAAATCGGGTAGATGATCCCAGCATCCAGAAGCTTCAGTACTTCTGCTCGCACCACCTCTTTCATATTCGGATTGAGTCGACGTTGATGCTCAATGGAGGGTTTCAAGTCATCTTCCATCAATATTTTGTGCATACACAAGGAGGGGCTGATCCCCTTTATGTCTGAGATGGTCCATCCGATGGCTGCTTGATGCTCCCTTAGGACTCTTAATAACTTATCCACCTCATTCTCTTGTAAGGAAAATGAAATGATGACTGGAAGAGTGAAAGAGTCACCAAGGTAAACATATTTAAGATGTTCAGGTAAAGGCTTAAGTTCTAGCACAGGAGGTTTCTCTATAGATGGAGGAGGTCGTGAGCCACCTTTGCCAAGTTCCTCATAGGATCTTCTAATAAACTGAGGAGGGATAGCATTCAGGAAGTTCACACAACTGTTGATCTCTGGATTTTCCTCAGGAGAGATGCCTAAGATACAAGCTTCCAATGGTTCGGGAGGATGACTAGCTCGAAAAACCTCAGTAGTGCAGTGATCAATCATGTCAAGCCGCATGCAATTGTCTACTTCATCATACTGCTTTAGAGCCTTGAAGACATTGAAAGACACTTCTTCATCGTTGACCCTGAGTATGAGTTGCCCCTTCTGCACATCAATGAGGGCATTCCCTGTGGCTAGAAAAGGTCGGCCTAAAATGATAGGGATCTCCTGATCTGCCTCCATGTCAAGCACCACGAAATCCGCTGGAAAGATAAACTTGTCCACTTTGATGAGCACATCTTCTAGGATTCCTCTTGGGTACTTGAGAGATCGATCTGCTAACTGAAGAGTGATGGAGGTCGGCTTTGCTTCTCCTAGTCCAAGTTTCCTGTAAATAGATAAAGGCATTAAATTGATAGAAGCACCTAAATCACATAAAGCTTTACCAAAGAAAAGATTACTAATAGTGCAAGGAATAGTGAAACTCCCTGGATCTTTGAGCTTTGGAGGTAACTTGTTCTGGAGGATGGCGCTGCACTCTTCAGTAAGTGCAACTGTTGCATAGTCCTCTAATCGCCTCTTGTTAGTGAGGATCTCCTTCATGAACTTCACATAACTTGGCATCTGTGCCAATGCCTCTGCAAAAGGTAAGTTGATGTGGAGTTTCTTGAAGAGCTCAAGAAATTTAGAGAACTGTTTGTCCATGTTCTGCTTCTGAAACCGATGAGGAAACGGCACTCGGGGTTTGTAAGGTGGGGGATTATCCGGAAGGAGAGTAGATTTGGATTTTTGCTCCTCCACTACCTCACCCTTAGGCGTCTCTTCTAAAGGTACAGCAGTAACTTTATTGTTTTCGATGGCTGTTTCCTTTGCTAGATCTTTACTCTTTGGTTCTTCCAGTATCTTGCCACTTCTTAGAGATATGGCTTTGACTTGCTCTTTGGGATTTCTCTCTGTATTGCTCGACAATGAACCTTGGTCTCTTGATGAGAGTAAATTGGAGATTTGCCCCATCTGTACCTCTAAGTTTCTAATGGAAGCCGCTTGATTTTGGAATGTCGTGTCTGTCCTTGTCATAAACTGAGTGGTATTCACTGTGAGTTGAGCAAGGGCATCTTCTAAAGAAATCTTAGGTGGTGCAGGAGCTTGCATCTGAGGTTGAGATGATGGCTGAAATCCGGGTGGCTTAACCACATTTTGAGAATTTTTCCAGGAGAAATTTGGATGGTTTCTCCATCCCGGATTGTATGTATTTGAGTACGGATTGCCTGGCCTGTTAGGGTTTCCCACAAAATGAGCTTCTTCCACAGATGGTGATGCTTCTGATGTCACAATTGGGCAATCTGTACTTGAGTGTTCACCATGACACACTTCACAAGCAGCAACAGTAGAATGAATTGCATTAGCTGTCAGAGTGCCCAAGTGCTTTGCAATTGTATCCATTTTTGCAGTGAGAGCAACAAAGGGGTCTACAGCATGCAACCCATAGGCCCTCTTTGCTGGAATCCTTTCAGATGGCCATTGGTGGGCATTATCCGCCATTTGATCAAGCAGCTTACTAGCTTCGTCAGCCGTTTTCTCCATAAGAGAACCATTTGCAGCAGCATCAAGTAAAGTTCTCGTGGTGCCATTCAAACCATTGTAGAAGGTTTGAATTTGCATCCACTCCTGTAAGCCGTGATGTGGGCACTTTCTCATCAAACCCTTGAACCGCTCCCATGCCTCATGCAAAACTTCTGTCTCATGTTGAGCGAAAGTGTTGATGTCGTTTCTCATTCTGGCAGTTCTTGCTGGAGGAAAGAAACGAGTCAAGAATTGAGTTGTCATTTGATCCCAAGTGCAAATGGATCCTGCTGGAAGGGAGTATAGTCAACTCCGTGCCTCGTCCTTCAGTGAGAAAGGAAACAGACGTAATCTTCTGTCTCATGTTGAGCAAAAGTGTTAATGTCATTTCTCATTCTGGCAATTCTTGCTGGAGGAAAGAAACGTGTCAAGAATTGTGCTGTCATTTGGTCCCAAGTGCAAATGGATCTTACTGGAAGGGAGTATAGCCAACTCTGTGCCTCGTCCTTCAGTGAGAAAGGGAATAGACGTAATCTGAGGGCGTCATCAGTAACGCCATTGAACTTGAATGTGTCGCAGATTTCCAGAAATCCCGCCAAGTGCACATTTGCATCTTCGGTTGCAAAACCACCAAACTGATTGGCTTGCATCATTTGGATGACACTGGGCTTGATTTCAAAGGAATTTGCTGCAATGGTTGGCCTAGAGATGCCTGAGATTTGAACAGATCCCGTTGGAACTCCATAGTGGTTCAATGATTTTCAGACAACCACTGGTGGTGGTGGATTTTCTCCGGCATTCTCCATAGTACTCTGAGTCGGTTGTGACGTGTTTCTCCTTTCTCTTAAATTTTGTCTACAAGTCTTCTCGATTTCAGAATCCAAAGGAATTAGATTTGCTTGCCCCGAACTTCTCATGCACTAGGAAGAATTTCCTGAAAAATACACACACCACTTGATTACAAAAATAAATAAAATCTAGACTAATACTAGAATACGTTGGTATTGATATTAATAGACGCACAGTCCCTGGCAACGGCGCCAAAAACTTGTTACGTAAAATGTGAACGTAAGTGCACGTGCCGTAATCAAGTAATAAAGAAGTGAGATTAATTATCGTCCCACAGAGACTATGGCTATTAAGTACCAAAATTATGCATATTCTAATTTTATCTAGACAATTGATAGGTTAATTTTTTATGATAATTGACTGTAAAATTGTAAGCAATAAACAATCACTTAGAAAAATGAGTAAGAAGATGGTGAGAAAATATCTAGGATGTCGATTTCACCGTAGCTAGTCTGGAATTTTATCCCTTAATCATTAATCAACAACACTCTTCCAAATTGATAGCCAAGAACCCTAAATCATCAATTGCCTTTCCCAAGGTCAAACAAATATATTCCTAAACTATGAATCCACTATATTCCTATGTGGATTGCGAATAGTTTCCGAATTCAATTCGTTCTATGGTTCTTTTTATTAGCTACATAGATCATAAGGGTATATTCCTATCCCTTATGGAATCTATGTTCTCAATCCCTATGGTCCTCTATCACAACTAACTTTCTAGTATCATTGTAATCACCTACTCACCTAAATTGATGGCCAGTCAAAAAGAAGCATTAAGTATGGAGATCAAGAAGTCAATTTAAGAAGAAGGTCTTTTGATTAATTCATTAGAAATTACAAATCATCCTAAGCTAGGCTACATCTCCACCCTAGATGGTGGAATTAATTCATGATAATTGCAGAAAATAACATTACACACAGATTAGACATGAATAACAAGAAAGAGATGAAGAATTGAACTATGGGATGTGATGATTCGATGCCGAAAGTCTCGATCTTCAAGCTTGAATCCTCTTCTCTTCTTGCCTTTTCTCTAAAAAGTGTGGAACCCTAATTTAGACTTTAAGAGTCCTATTTATAGGTCCTAGGAAGTTTAGGAGAAAAAGGAATTAAATTAAAATAGGATTCCAAGTGAAATGAGGAAGCAAAAGGTCAAATCACGAGTTGACCGCCAGGGGGTTGCAGCCTTGGGTTTGGGCGCTGCAGCGCCCTGAAGTTTGCCTGATGAGCGACCGCCGGGGGGCTGCAGCCTTGGGTTTGGGGGCTGCAGCCTTGGGTGCAGCGCCCTGAAGTTTGCCTGATGGGCGCTGCGGCGCCCTTCTTTCTGGATTTCAGTCCCTGTTTGCTGAAGCTAGGGCACTGCGGCACCTAGTGTAGGGTGCTGTGGCGCTCTCCTTTTCTCGTGCTAGGGCGCTGCGGCGCCCTTCTTTCTGTTCTCAGTCTGCAGCTTCCTGAACATAGGGCGCTGCGGCACCTGGTGTAGGGCGCTGTGGCGCCCTCCTTGCTGAAATCTGGTTAGTTACGCATTGGGGCGCTGTGGCGCCCAAGTCCTGCCTTCAATTCCAACTTGCATGATTTTTCTTCTTTCTTGGACCAAATTTCTCCAAAATGGCTTCCAAGTTTCCCAAAACATAAACCTACAAAAATGAGACTTAAATCATGAAAACCTATCCTAAAATACTCAAGAATAGACAAGAATCAAGCAAGAACATTATGAGATAAATGGTATAAAATCCGCTTATCAGCTACCCCTTTTTCTTGTCCATTCCTTGAGAAGTTATATAGCGATGCTTATAGCCTATTAATACATTTACCTATCTCATTGATAAATTGCACAGTTTCAGGTTATGAGATATGTTTTGTTAGCCTAACATGGTTGTGATGATATCTGTTTCTTTTATTCGATGATGATGTTCTTTGAATAAGATTGGCTAGTTCCTTTTTGTTTCTACATTTTATGGGCTAATATGCTGAATGGCTGGTTAATTTATTTATTTAAGTATCCATATATTTTGAATGTGCCTTAAGATGGATAAAGGGAAACTGAATTATGGTAAAAACAAGAAAGAAATATCTGAGCATATTCTATGACTTGTTTTGCCACTTTCAGCATGTTCTGATTTATTCCTAGAACCTCATTATGCATGCTATATAATAGATAGAATGGGTAAAGTCTGCGTAGTTCATTTCCCCAATGCTTAATGAACAGAGGAAAAGACGTCTTAGTCTTCAAGAGTGACTCAGGTGATAGTATCTCATAGTTTTCTAGAATATGAAGTGACTGAATCAATGAGGTGTGGTGCATGTCTCTGGAAATTTGAGCTTTCGAAACCACGGTACATAAATCAAAAGTTGAAACTTTCACCGTACATTGTGAAGTACTAATAAACCAATCTGGTGCTTGAACTGGAGAAACAGTAGGGTAAGTGTTATATGTTCAAAAGGTTCCAGATTAGTCTATGACCAGTCTTTCTTAAATCAATTTCTAATAAGAAATTGGACTTCCCCTTGGAATGAATCTTTCTTTTTCCCTAGTTAATTTGCTTCCGTCTGGGAAAGTCCTGCTTTAAGAAAAGTATACTTTCTTTTTTTTTAAGAATTATATCAGGTAGACTTAGGGATTATATCCCCCTGTGAACTGACTTAACCTCCATAGGTATAAAGATCTATGTTAATGAAATCATATCTCAGTCAAGCTTTTAGTATCTGATGCTATTCTGTGTAAGCTACACTTTTTTTTTTCCCCTTCTTTTCCCTTTTGGAATAACAGTTAATTGTGTTTGATGCTGCTCCTTGTGAACTGATTTTCTTTTCCTTTTTTAATTGGTTGATCTTCTTTTTTTTTTAAAAAAAAAAAAGAAAAAATTGAAATCTAAAGTTAATTTAGGCAGCTGAAAAGTTTTTCCTCCTCTTGAGGGAAGGTTCTTATTTCCAGTCATTTACCTTATTGATTGAGTTTTCCTTAATCAGCGTGGACTCTGAATTGACTCATCTGTTAACTCACTTTCTAGGACCAAATGGCACCAAGATGGAAAGGAAAAGATGTGAAAGCTAAAAAGGATGCAGAAGCCAAGGCACTTGAAGAACCCATGTCAAAGATAATATCTCAGGTTGAGTCTTCTCTAGTTCTATTGGATGCTAGTGGATTCCTCTGTGATAAGAGTGTGTTCATAGAAGTGGGAGCAGAACAGACTGATCTGCTTGGTCATGCATGCTTTGGTCAATTTGTGAATACACTTGATGATGATAAACGGGGGTTTCAATTAGGCTTGGAGGAAGCCTTCTACCTTTGCTATTCCTTGAAATGCCTCAAGATTAGAGTTGGTGATAGTCCTCAGAATGATGAAGAGCTATGGAATTACATGAAGTCCAAGAAAAAAACATTTCCTTCTTTTTACAAGGCTTATTCTCATCTTCGAATGAAAAATTGGGTTGTGAGGTCAGGAGCTCAGTATGGTGTAGACTTTGTTGTCTATCGCCACCATCCTGCTCTGGTTCATGCTGAGTATGGTGTACTTGTTTTATCAGATGGGGATGACAATGATATAAATGAAAGATTGAGAGTATGGTCTGATTTTCATTGCACAACTCGACTCCTTGGAAGTGTTGCAAAAACTTTATTAGTTTTGTACATCAAAAAAAATGGTAATACTGATGTCTCTCCATTATGTTTGACGAGATACACTGTTGAAGAGCGCATAGTCACAAGATGGAATCCAGAACAATGCCGTGGATGATGAAGGGTGTATAAACATCTACAACAGAACCAAACCAAGTAAGAATTAGGCATCAGAGGCATCTTTGAGCCATTATACAAATTTCTGCTGCTTTCAAATGTAAACATATATAAAGCATTCATAATTTGTTAATGCTGTCAAGACATCTAGAGAAATGGGATTTGATCCTTTGAAAACATCTTTTCTGAAGCCACCAACGTGCTTGTGAGGATGGATAAAGAAAATTGTGAATCAAGATTGGGGCTTTATGAGAGGTGGGGTTGGTCCTGAGATAGCTTTCAGAAAGCATCCGCTTTTTATAAGACTCTCAGAAGAGAAGATTACGAAACCAAGGAGTTTCCTAGTTAAGGATATGGGTTTGTCATCCGAAGATATTGATAGACTCCCTAGGGTTCTAGCCTCCAGCTTGGAGAAGGGGATTATCCCCAGATGCTCAGTTATGAAAATTTTTAAATCAAAGGGTCTGGTCAAGGATGATTTGCACCTAGCTTCCTTCATTATGTTGAGAGAGAAAAAATTTCTGAAGAACTTTGAGACCACATTTGAGGGAAAAATGCCTCTACTATTGAATGGATATAAAGGTCAGTCTGATCCTTAGGATGTGCTACAGTCTTAGGAGGTTCTGCTATGCTATGCTGATAACATGTCTACTTTAGTTCTACTACACTTTCGTGCTCAATTTGACTTCCAATTGGCTATCTATGTTATTCAGTTTCTGGTTGAAAGTTTGAGTAATTCATTTATACTACACTTTGACTATAGTATAAATCAATGACAAAACGCATAATAAACAGAAGAGTCTCTTCATTAATAAAATTATATCTTGCTTTCCAAGATAAATTCTATACTACACTGCTAAAAAGGAGAGTTACTAACCTTTATTATCATGAGTTGAAGTTTATGATTCGTTTTGTTATATCATAATTCATGGTAAAGTTACTATTAATGGTCTCATACTGATGACTAGGGATCTAGACTCCTGGTGTAATGTGACACCATAACCCTATTTTTTGGCACCTGAATTCAAGAACATCGTATTCCTTTTAAGTTTAGCTTGATTGCAGTGATAATGGATTCCCACAAGTCTTTGGTTCATATATGTTTGGGAAATTTTGTATTGGATCACTTGGGCCTTCTCCCTGCAGGTGTTATGAAAATGAAAATGTGATGGATTGGTATCTATAAAATTTTACAAAATGGACTTGCCACATGTAGTTTTTCTAATAGGCTGATTAGGGCATGTTATATTATTCAGGGCTTGTTACAATTCACCCATTTTTATCTGCTACTCTGTTAGCAGCATTTTTGGCAACTATTTTTTGGCAATTATCTGCTAAAGAAAGTGGTTTGGGTAGAACATGCTGTGGCAGCTGCTTATAATAATTACATCACTGTTGAAGCTGGATTTGTACTTGGTGAAACTTGTTCTTTATCAGCCACCAAAATGATAATGTTATTTTGTGGCTCCTGTTCAAGATGATAAATCTAGTTGTTATTTTGAATGTTGTCAGATTTTCTGCCAAGCCTGTTGGTGCACAGTATATGATTTTTCTGAAACATGATGAGAGGGGGTTTTTCAGTGACAAATTTTGGTAATGTCTATCTAAAGTAGGTCTCAAGAGACTATTGAAAGCTTCTTTTTCTGTAGATAGTAGTGCCTCTCTTCTGCACTGGTGATAATTTGAGAAGATGTAGCTATGTGCCAGTGTTTGGGATGTGCAGGTATGAAATGATCTGGTGGCATGTACTAAAAGTGTTTCAACAGCTAGAAAGATTCACAGATATTTTTTGTTATCTTTGTCTTCGACTTAGGGGCTTCTTTCATGTGCTCTTAGATGTTTTTAGCTTATTGTTTCTTTCTCTTAAAGTATGTACTTTATTCAAAGTGCATGAATGGATCCTTTTTGTAAAGGTCCTCACTGCATGGTTTTGCATTCTCGGCATCTCTTCACGAAATTTCAACTGCAGCTTTCAGTGATTTATTTCGGCATTTTGTCTAATTCAGATCTTGATCTTGATTTTTCTTTGTTTGTACACAGCTTTTGATTGGCTGTTAATATTTTAATTCTGATTATATCTTTGTGATTGCGGTGAAGCTGATAAGAACCATACAAAATTGATATCTAATGTTATTGAAGCCACTGCAGAAGAGCAAGGAAGGAGTTTAGGACTCATGGGTGAAAACTGAAAATTACTTGCGATATGCTTAACTACCATTGTAGCCAAGAAAGAAGGAAAGAAATCTAGAAAAGAAAGGGATAGAGGCAGAAATCTGGGGGCTCCATGCTTCTGTAAGTTGCCTTAAACAGAGAGCAACAAGTCAAGCTCAAACTGCAAATGTCATTTCAGGGAAATGATACTGAAAGTCAAACTTAGCTTCACTATGGGAGAAGGAAATTTAGTAGCAAATATCTTGGTAATGAAAGCAGCAAAGTGATAGCTCTCAGCTATTTTTTGCTTGCCCTCCTAGTCAACTACAATAACTTATGGCTATAGAATAATGGAATCAGCATCTGAATGTAGAAACTGTACTACATAGGATATTATTGTTCTGAGTTTGGAATGCTATCCTTTTGTTACGATCTGTACTTGATGTCCTTTTAATATGTTTGTTTGGTTTTATTTCTATTTAATTCTTCAGTTAATCTATAACAAAGGTTTCATTAAATTAACTTTTGTTTGTTTAACATTATTCCGGTTTTTATTCATTAAGCATCCTATTTTATGATAACACTATATTGGTTCCTCTTGTATATGTTGAATTATCAGCTATCACACATTCTGGTGCTGATTTCCATATGCTGAGATGACCCTTATGCCTATGCGCCTTATATTTCTACTATATATTTGCTCAATTGCTCAGTTTACTGGTTCTATCATAAAGGAGATACCGAGATAGAACTATGGTGTTAACTACCAGTAGGGTTTATGGACATACCACAGTTAGGCCAGTTTTTTGTGATGCACTCATTTAAAAAGTGCCATAGTTTCATCCAGCTTTAATTTTATAATAACCATTGATCAGCAACATTTATGGTTGATAACATCAAGTGCCAGCCCTCTTTCCACCATCTTACGCCTTATTCACATTAATGCATTAAATTTTTCAGCAGAAACATTTAGGGAAAAAATTATATGGACCATATTAAAAACTGGCAAAAACTGTAGGACCTGCAATATAACCATAAAAGATATAAATGTTTGACATTCATTTACACAATATCAACATAAATAGATGAGCAACTTGAATTCAAACTAAAGTATCTCCCCTTGTTTTATCATTAGGATCTAGCTATCATTTCATTCTTATTTTTTATTAGAAGAGCTTGATTAATAGTTGCAAAAGTTACAGCATTAGGAAGGAAATCATTGTCTTCCAGTTTGCAAAACAAGGCTGTTGCTTAATCAATCAAGCCCTCTTTACAAAGCCCACAAATCATATGTCTGGACATGTCCTGTATAGAGGTTGAATTACGAAGTACTAACAAGAATTGAAGGCATGGCAAGACCATTTTGTGAAACGTAACAGAGACTGGATTTGACAAGATTTGGATTCCTCTCAACAAAGTTCTTGTTTAGCACATTCATCTTCTATTCATCTGCTTCCTTTGCGCTCATTTTACCTCTCAAAATTGCTGAGTCTATCAGGTGATGGCAATGGCATGGATCAGCTAAACTCGTCATGCTCTTGGCATTCCCCATCACTTTTGTCACTTCATGATACTGCTATGATCCTCGAGATGCCAGAGAAGGAAAAGTTACTATGAGAAAGTAAAGTCTTGGGACATGGGATTAAATCACAGCTAGTTTTCACAGTTCTGAGTTGAGCTGACCCAGGAATCTGAAGAATCAAGTATCCAACTGATTAAAATACCACTCATACCTACTGATGTCAAAAATTCCAGAATCCAATTGCCAGAAAAGAAGAATAATTAGTCAAGAATAAAGATCAAATTCAAACAGGTGGATCAGCAGAAAGAAAAAGACATAAGATTCACATCTGATTCATATTAAGGTGGTCTGCAATCGTCAAACATAAAAAAGATTGGTTTCATAATTTGAATCCTAAGCACCCTGAATTTTCCAGTGACCAACAACAATTATACTTACCGGTTAAAAAAGTAAGCTTGAGAGTCCTAAAGCAAATGATGTAGTGTGCTTTACTTGCCAGGGACTATATACACATTAACATTCTCCATGAACTGAACATGTGAAGTACTGCAAGGTTCAAAAAATGTGTCTGACACCTTCAGAGATGGAAAGATAGAGAACATAAACATAATTCAATCACGGCACTCCTCTCTGGTATTCAAAAGTGATCCACCTCCCAGGGAATGGCAGACTTAGAATCCTAAATTGAGAAGTGTGAAAACATAAACTTCTGTCAGAATATAGAGAAACTAAATGTCTTAATTTGGATCACTCTTCTAACCCAAAAGCCAATCTTCTAAGAAACTTCTTAATACCAAAAATTAGTCATTATCATAGACACATTCATAATATACAAACAACTTACAATGTTGGACAGCTATTAGAAAGACTTTCATTAAGCCATGAAACTCCCCAGTTCAAATCTTACAAAATGAAAATTGATTTTGAGAAATAGATCTTGTAATAGAAAGCTCTTATTTGTTGAGCTACAACCACATCAAAGAACAATTCAGACTGTTAGAGAAAGCAACTTCAGTGGTGCAACCAATATGTGTATTTTAACTTTCTCCTAGCTATAAAAAGAACACAATCGAGCCAAAAGTATGTGTAACAATCAAGCCAGTTTCCGCTTGGCCGGTTGTAAGGTATATAAATATAGGTAACAACAGTCAAGAACTAGTTTTTTTGCCTACAACCTAGAAATCTGAAACATTAACCCATGAGCACCAACTGAGAAAAAGTTAGGAGTTAACAAAGTAGATTCAGAGTACGTAAGGAAGAAATATTGTAGTCATGTCAAGACTTCAAAAAAAATCAAACAATGGAAACAACACACAAGATGAAAATAAATTTAACATATGGCCACTACATTGTCCAATTTCTTTGAACCAAAAGATAAAAGAATTTTACTAGCTATTAAAAACATTCAACATCAATACATGTCAAACTTTAATAATAATAAACCTCACCATGTTTTCTCATTATACTAGGCTTCTAGCTACCATTTCACAAACAAACTTTTCCGCCTTATCATTCTCGTTCTTTCCGAACAGAGCTTGAATTATTATTTCAAAAGTTACAGCATCAGGATGACAATCATTGTCATCCATTTTTGAAAGTAAGGTCATTGCTTCATCAGTTAATCCCTCTTTACAAAGCCCACTAATCATAACATTATATGTCTGGACATGAGGATGAAAGCCTTTAATCAAAAGATGCTGAAAAATCTCTTGTGCAGTCTTTAGTCTTCCACCTTTGCACAAGCCATCAATAAGTACATTGTATGTGTATATATCAGGACAAATTCCTTGGTTAACAATTTTCTGAAATAATTCAATTGCCCTGTCAAGATGCCGATTTTTGAAAAGAGCATGTAACAAGATGGTATAGGTGACTACATCAGGTGGTTAACTGCGATCATGCATCTCATCAACAAGCTCCCAAACATATGAGATTCTCCCTGACTTGCACAAGCCATCAATAACAAAGCAGTAAGTTACTGTATCAGGAGCTAAATTTTTCGCATTCATTTCTTTCAAGAGAGCCATGGCTTCATCCACCCTATCGTTCTTGCAATATCCATTAATCAAGATGCTATAATGATAACATCAGGTGCCAGACCTCTTTCAACCATCTCATCAAAAACTTCTTTGGCCTTATTCACATTATTGCATAAACAATACCCATCCATGAAAGAATTGAAAATAACAATGTTCGGTTCTTGACCTCTTTCCATGACCATATCAAACATATCTGGAGCTTCTTTGACCTTTCCTTCTTTACATAATGCATCAACCAGTATACTAAAGGTATGAAAATTTGGGTTAATTTTTTTTTTTTTTAACCATTTCATTTAGTAACTTAGTAGCTTCTTCCTCTTGACCAACAGTGCAGAAACCATGAATTAGAGAATTGTAAATGATAACATTAGGGGAAATTCCTCGGACAATAAATCACGTGCCTCAGTTACATGTCCTAGTTTGAACAGGCCATCAATTATTGTGTTGTACATTACTGCATTAGGCTTAGGCACTTGTCCCTCGACTCCCTCCAACTTTCTCAGCAATTTAATGACAGCACTTGTTCTTCCTATTTTACATAGCCCATTGGTTAAGGTGTTAAGTAACTTCATCAAAACGAAATCCTTTGCCCAATAGGCTGTCATGGAAATCAAGTGCTTTATTAACCTCCCCACATAGACACAAACCCCTTATTAGAGTTATCAAAGTTATGATATCTGGTTCATAACCACTCTTGATAATCTTTCCTAATACAGAGAAAGAAAAAGCAATATGACCCAAGTGGCAGTAACCATTCATCAAGATGTTCAAAGTAACTATGGATGGCCTGATTCCCCTCAATTCCAATTGTGTATAAAGTGAGATAGCAGTGGGATAATATTTCATCTTCAATATTGACCCCAAAATCTTATTAAACTCCACTATGGAAGGTGGACGATGCATACCCAGCATAGTGTTAAATGAAGCAACAGCATCATCAATGTTATGAAATCCAGAAAATTTGGCAGCATTAGGTGGTAGAGAGTGAGAATGAGTATATAGCCTCAGATGGTCAGAATAAATAAGCAAATTAGACTTTGTGAGAAAGGGAGGGAATTTGAGGATGGCATACCTTGGAAGAGTCAACATCTTCATCTGGGTCTTCCCAAGTTTAACAAGATTCTCGATTGTGTAGCGTTCTTTTGTTGCCTCTTTCTGTGGAATAGTTGCAATTAGCAGGATCCTTGTTGTATAGAAAACGAGAATAACAGTCTCAACCTAATTTAGATCGGGCTCCAAAACCTTAGTAGGTTAACTGGATTAGTCACTCAAGCCAGCACCTTTACCCTCTGAAATTGGAAATCTACTGAGCCCATAACCATAATAACAATAAAAAAAAAAAAGGATGAGAAAAATAATTGTATATAGAGTGTTACTCTTATTGAAGTGAAGTGATAAAATAAATTTAAGAAAAATAGGGGGAGAATTATAGAGTAATTATATGAAACAATTATTTTGATAGTATGACACAACAATTACCATATAAAATCTTAATAGAATAATATTGCACATTTTACAAAATATTATTATGTGAAAAGAATTGAACTTAAAAATTTTCTTTTTTAGATGTTAACTAAAAGTTATATTTAAGGGGACTAAAACACTATTTTTGTCCCTCACTTAAGGGGGTCATGTCAATTTCGTCCCTCACTACAAAAATTTTTTAATTAAGTCCCTCAATTATGAAATTTGCTTCAATAAAATCCCTCTGTCTAACTTCCGCTAAGTGCACTGACGGAAATGTTGATGTGGCAGTGAAAGGGTGATGTGTCCCAAGTTAAATGTCACGTGGCTAGCATGTGTGGAGACCCATTCGCTGACTAGGACAGAACGAGGACGACGTCGTNTCACTTAAGGGGGTCAGTCAATTTCGTCCCTCACTACAAAAATTTTCTAATTAAGTCCCTCAATTATGAAATTTGCTTCAATAAAATCCCTCTGTCTAACTTCCGCTAAGTGCACTGACAGAAATGTTGATGTGGCAGTGAAAGGGTGATGTGTCCCAAGTTAAATGTCACGTGGCTAGCATGTGTGGAGACCCATTCGCTGACTAGGACAGAACGAGGACGACGTCGTTTTAATTTTAAAGAAAAGAAGCCATAATCTCCTTCTTTCCATCGAGCACCGAGCACCATTTAAGATTGTTTGCTGAAGAATTGTAACGATTCAGGGTGGAAATTGGTGAAATTTATCCCAAGCCTTTCGCATATCAAAGGTGGGGTTTGGGCGATTGAGTTTTGTAATTTTTGGAAAAGTGTTGCGTTTCGGAAAGGAAAACCCTAACAATCGGTTGCAGAAGCCATCGTATTGAGAAGACCAGAGAGGTTGGGCTATTGATTTTCCTAATTTTTGGAAAGGAAATAGTGATTCAGTGTTCAGGTTAGTGTCTTCTAAAACTATTTTGCCTATTTTTCTATTTGGTTAAATAATTTATTCTGAGATACCTTATATGATGGTCGTGCATGCGATGTGGGTCCTGTGATTCTGTTTTGTTGAGATAATTGGTACATGGTGGTCCTGCATGAGTTAATTGTTTTTCTTTTAATTTTGTGTTGTTCTGTCGTTATTGTGTTTGGTGTATGTTAATGGTGGTCCCTCAGTGCCATGAATTAGTGTTAGAAAAGTTGAATTTTGATGTAATGGTGGTCCATTTCACGTGTTTCTTGTATTACTATAATATTTTTTATTGTTGTTGAAGTGTCTGATTTTGTCATTTAAAGGTACGTGGTTTGATGTCATTGCTAGTCAATTGTGTTCTCAATTTTGGTGGGTCTGGTTTTGAAAAAAAAAATATGTGTATGTTTTCTGCTGTTGAATTTGAGTGTATGTTTTCTATTTTGTCCCTTTCAGAGAATGGGCATTTTGATTATTTTCCACCATGTGACAGGCTTTTGTTTTAGTGACACCTTGTTATTTGTTCTTGCATTCTCTGTCTCTCTCTCTTACTCTCTGAGTTCTTGAACCGTAGGCAAAAAATGTGTTTTATCACTGCAATCGGTAATTTATATATGTCTGTTTAGAAAATAAAGTGACTTGGTATTAGAAGACTTCTTTTTCCCACTTATCCCTTATTTGTCTCTGTAAGTGGTTAAAAAAATAATTAAAACATTTGTAAGCCTGTTATTTGAAGGTGACATTAGGTGTATGAAAGTGGGAAGAAAGTCTTTGCTATAATTAAGTGTTGTGCTTCTGTTGGGTTATAAGTGACAAGCAATAAGTTTGTTCTGTTGTATTACATTTGTAAGCCTGTTATTTGAAGGTGACCTTAGGTGTATGAAAGTTGGAAGAAACTCTTTGCAACATCATGAGTATTTTCTGTGTTGTGTATTTTGTGATATGTTGTCTGTATTATTGGGTTATAAGGTTATTTGTCTCTTGTGTTGTGCTTTTGTTGGGTTATAAGTCTGATGTGCTAATAAGTCTGTTCTGTTGTGCTTATATGTTGTGTACTCTTTCTATTCTATATTTTATTGGAAGCTAGTTACATTTTTAGTATTTTATTGGTAATTAAGCTTGAAATTTGTATTTGTTTTTTGATAACAGAATGACATTTATCCCATTTAGTGTGTGTCTTCATCATGGGGGATTTTTTAAGAAGACTCTGAATGTGGCTTATGTTGGGGGGACTAAAAGCCAATGAGATTACTGCGATCCAAACAGATTTTTATTGCCTGTATTATGGGACTTCCTTAAAAAATTGGGGTATATGAGTTATAGTGAATTATGGTATCAAATCCCTGGGCTTGACCTTGCTACTGGTTTGAGGGTTTTAAGGAAGGATGTAGATACATTAGACATGGTAGCAAATATAACTAGTGAGGAAGTGATTAATGTATGTTGAGCACAATGTTGTTGAGGCAAAGTTAGTTCATGTTATTGAGGACAGTAGGCACACAGAGGCACAAGATAAGGCACATGCAGAGGAAGTAAATATTGAGACAAAAGAAGAAAGGCATGCAGATGAAAAGATTAGGCACACTGAGGAAGAACAAGGGCAGACAAAAGAAGAAGACTTGTAGACACATGATGAACCAGAGCACACAGAGGCACAAGATATGCCACGTGTAGAGGAAGACAATGTTGAGACAGAAGAAGAAGACCTGCAAACACATGATCAACCAGGGCATACAGAGCATGAAAGCATGGACTCAGAAGAAGTATACATTTTGACAAATGGTGAACCAGGGCTTTCAGAGGATGAATATATGTTGTACGATGAAGACATTGATGAAGATAGTGAGGATGAGGCATATGTTGTGGAAGAAAGTACCTCTGATGAATGTGATGATGACTTGTTTGAGATGTACACAGAGTGGAAGCCAGGATGTGATGTTCACTACATGGGGACTGATGTTGTTAGTGATGAAGCAGAAGATGGGGTAGAAGGTCATCCATTTGAAGGTGACGATAAGTATGAGAGTGAAGACTTGATTAGCTGTGCAGATTCTAATGAAGATGATGGTGATAAAAGGAAGATGAAATGGTCCGAGTTTAATGAAAATTCCTCTTATGGGAGTGTTACATTTGAAGTTGGGATGGTGTTCAAGAACATGGCTAGCTTTCAGCAAGTAATGATAGACTATACAAGCATGAAGGAAGACAGGTAAAATTTGTGAAGAATGATGCAATAAGGTGTAGGGTGAAGTGTAAAAATGGTTGTCCATGGGAGATCTTATGCAGCTAGGCCAAAGATATTCAGTCCTTTCAAGTGAAGACCTTCAATCCAAACCATAACTGTTCTAGGTCATTGAAGATACCACAAACTAGTTCTAAGTGGCTAGGTGACAAGTTGGTTGATTTCCTCAGAACAGTTACAAGGCTAACATGATGTGATGTTATCAATCACATTAGGAACACATACGTCATGAACGTGATTGTAGCCAAGGCATATAGAGCATGGATGAAGGCAAGACATATCATGGAAGGAAGTGAAAGGGAGCAATATGCTTGGCTGTGGGATTATTGTCAAGAGTTAAAGAACTTTAACAATAAGAACACTATTCTGTTAGTTGTCAACAGGCCGCAACTCTCGCTGATGCCTACTTTTGGTAGTATTTACATATGTTTTGATGCTTATAAGGAAGGATTCTTAGCTGGTTGCAGGCCCATGATTTGAGTAGATGGGGCATTTCTGAAAGGGTGTTATGGGGGTGTTCTACTGGCTCCTGTTGGACAAGATGGTAACAACAGGTTCTTCCCAATTGCAATGGTAGTAGTTGGCAGAGAGACAAAGGAAACATGGACTTAGTTCCTTACCTTATTATTTGACGATATTGGAAGAGATCGTAGATGGACATTCATAAGTGACAGACAAAAGGTAACCAATCTGTCCTTGTAATATTATTGTCATTTCTAATATTTAAATGGGTATCTATCCTTCTAATATTAAGGGATATCTATTGTCTTATGTTTATGTGCATGGCTTGATTCCTACATTTGACAGTATAATGCCAGAAGTAGAACACATATATTGTGTCAGGTATATCTACACCAATTTTGCTAGAAATTTCAAAGGGAAACAATACAAAGATATGATGTGGGATGTGCAAGACCTACAACCATGAAGAGTTTCAATGAAAATATGCAGAAGCTCAAGGATTTCAACTTTCATGCTTGGGATTATCTAAACAAGATTAACCCAAAGATGTGGAGTAGAGCTGGATTTAGCACGTATTCAAAGAGCCAAGTCTTGACCAACAATATGTGTGAGCAATTCAACAGAAAGCTTCTAGTGGCAAGGGGTAAGTATATTGTGTCAATGTTGGAAGACGTTAGGCTTTACATAATGAACAAAATGACTGATAACAGAAAGAAGGTGAGCAGATTTAATGAGCAAATTTGTCCTAAGGTTAAGTACTTAATTTCAACACTTATGTGGGACAGTAGGTAGTGGTTACCTCATTGGATAGGGGACCCAAACGAAGCTCAATTTCAGATATCAGTTGATTCACACACTAGATATGTGGTGAATATCAAAGAAGGGACATACAGCTGTAGAGTGTAGGATCTTATTGGTGTTCTCTGTGTGCATGTCATTTGTGCTATTTCTTGGCACCATGAATAGGTGGACATATTTGTACATCCATACTTGAGGATTTATGCATTTAGGGCTGCATACACACCATTCATGGCTGTTGTAAATTGGAGAAATTTGTGGCCATCTACAAGACTTGATCCGGTGGAGCCACCACTATTGAGAAGACCAGCTGGCAGACCTAAAACTCAGAGGAAGAAGAATCATGTAGAGAATGAAGAAAAACAACAAGCATAAGAACAACAACAACCTCATATTCTATACAAGATGAAGAGAAGATTGGTGCATACATGCTCTAAATGTGGCAAAGATAGACACAATAAGAGGAATTGCAAGGGGCCTCCTGTTGAAACAATTAAAAAATTAAAGGTAAATTCAGTTGAATATCATACCTTAATTTCCATGCTTCTAGTTCTCTAAATTTGACATCTATTTCATCATGTATAATTAGACATCAAGTAGATCTACAACACAAGGGATGGATGCAGCAGCTGGTGGGACTTCGAATGTTGTAGCAGAGAGGCATCTTGGTGAAGGCTCTTGTGCTACTACAGTGGACAGTAGCCAACAAGTGAGGTCTTTTAGGGTTGACCTATTTTTTTTTTTTTGTCTTTATTTTCATGCCACTACCCTTATAATGTATATTTGTTTTCCTGCTTCTGAATGTGCAGACCCATTACGAGGCAAACACTTGCGACAGCTAGTGAAAGAGTGAAAAGAGCCTTCAATTCTATGTCCATGGGTCATAAGAGATTGTACAAAGTGCAAATGGGCCAAGTAATGCAAGGATTGAGCTAAGTGCAACTGGAAGTGGGCCAATAGGAAAGAGGACTCGGGGTAGTGCAAAGAGGGCATCAAAAGATTGATTCTGATTTTCTAGTGTCATTTTTGTTTTTTGTTACATTTTGGAATCTTGTTACATTTTGGAATTTTGTTACATTTTGGTAATTACTTAGAGGTTTTGTGAAGAGGAGATTGGTAATTATTGAATGAATATTCTTGTACATTTTGGTAATTATTGAATGAACATTATTGATTTTTGGAGGTCAACTGGAGATTATGTAATCCAACATTTGTCATAATCAATGCAAAAGGAATGTTCACATTCAGGAGATTTTTTGTGTACTATTTCATGTTTTTTCTTCTTTTATTCTTGTTCTAACAATTATTTTAGTGGTTGAATATCAATTGTTTTAGTGGACATATATCAATGCAAGATACAGACAAATGAAATCAAAAAATAGCTTAAATTACATGTACCAATAGTACACACATACATCCTAGACAATGGGCCATGATCATATATGTATTAAGTGTGTACCTTGAGGATTGCAAGAGTTATGTCTCTCTCCCTCTCACTTGGAATTGCACAGAACAAAATAGCAAAATATAGATAAATTTGATTTATTCACAACAAGGGGGAGAAAGCAATGAACACAACCATAAACAATAACCACTTCTCACCATATGGAACTTTTCAACATCAATATTTGAAATATGATACACCATTAATATTGAAAAAGCATAACAATATGATACAAACAATTTAAACTAAATGACATGAAAACGAAATGCAATCCAACTCAAAACAAGCATTTCCCCTAACACCGTAACCTAACACTTTTCCTTTTCTATTGTCTTATCCTGTTCAATAGCAATGGACTTCATTTTCTTCAAATCAATCTTTATCTTCAACTTAAACTCCTCCAAAGCCATGACTTTTTCCTTAAGACACTCCAAGCAATCCACTCTACACGCAATCTCTTCCATGGCAGAAACCTTGACATGGTTTGATGATTGGCACCCATCTGCCCATTCAAAAAATTTACACCTCAAATCAGTCATCTTGTACAATGGACACTCAGAAATGGCCTACCTAGATTAGCTCTTGTGTGCGATTTCAGCAAAACAGAAGGTAACCCATGCTCACATAGCTTCCCATGACCAGCAGCACTTGAAGATGAAGAATGACCTAAAAATGATTCCCTAGCACCACCCATTCTTCTATTTCGAGATAAAATGTAAACCTTGAAGGTGTAGATTGAAGCTTCAGAATGCAACACTTGAAAAATCCTCCCTCCTTCGGCTGCTTCAGAATGCACGCAGCCTGCAATGGAGAAGATGATGCTTTCATGGGGATTTAGCTTGGGTCAAAACAACCTCGTTCTGCCCAGTCAACAATGGGTCTCCACACATGTTGGCCACGTGGCATTTAACTTGGGACACATCATCCTTTCATTGCCACATCAGCATTTTCGTCAGTGCACTTAGCGGAAGTTAGACAGAGGGATTTTATTGAAGTGAATTTCATAATTGAGGGACTTAATTGGAAAAATTTTGCAGTGAGGGATGAAAATAGTGTTTTAGTCTATTTAAGGGAGTTTACTTGAGATTTTTTTTTTTTGCATCAGTTGGGCACACTTGTTTAAGTTGGAAGAAGGCAACAAGGAAGCAATAGAAAGTAGATTAATGTTGTAGATGCAATTAGCCAATAAAAAAAAAAAATTAGGTAGTCAAATTTTTTCTTGGAAAATTTGTTGCAAATTAAGGTGGACTTACAATTACCTTTGGATAAATATGTAGTTAGCATTACTAAAAAAAAATCTCACTTTTTGTAAAAGGTAAATGCAAATGTCTTTAAAAAAAAAAAAAATTGCTCTCTCTTAATTTTTTTTTCTTAATCTCAAATTCCAACTTAAAAAAACAAAGAAACAATTATCAAGTATACTAGTCCTTTGACATAGAGAACGCTTCACTATGCTTCACTATACACTCATCAATATTCTTCACCAATTGAAAACAAAATGTAGCACTATAAAGTTCAAAAACCGTGTGATATACCTTTAAGGTCTGTGTGAGAGTTTTTTTGGAGGGGAGAGGAGAGGAAAGGGAGGGAAAGAAAAGGAATGGATTTTCCTCTCCTTTGTTTGGATGATTAAAATGAGCAAAAGGAGAGGAAATGAAAGGAAAACTCATATTGTAAAGTATTTTTACTAGTTTACCCTTTATTATTAAAATAGACATATTTAATATAAAATTAAATAATATAATACACTTATTTTTTTTCTCTAAACTAATTAATTAATAAAACTAGAAAATAAATTAAATATTTTTCTAAAAAATTAAATTAATCAACAAATCAATGATAAATCATCTTAACATGTTATAAAGCAATGATTAAGCATAACATTAAAAGTTCAAATTGAGGTAATTTGATAACAATAATAATATATATAAAAAACTATTTATAGGTAACAAAACTAAACAACAAAAAGTCTAATTCAATTAACATTCTATGCAGAAGTAAAAGAGAAACACAAAATAAGACAAAGTACATGTAAACAGTCCCTCAATATTGGTCCAACTACTGTGATAAAATCATCAAAGATAAAAGTCTTGTGGGCTTACAAGCTTGTGTAGTTCAAATAAAAGATCTAACAGACATGTAACAGAATAAAGTGCATAATAGTCTCAATATATAAGTCTCCCTATATGTGCAGAGATTTTCTGTATTAGATAAGTTTCTTGACCTACGCCACCAACAAAACATAAGAATTTCTCTCAATATGAATTAGCATCTAGACCTTGTTGCTTTCACCCACCATGATCAGACTGCTCTTGCTTGATTATGATATCCTCCCAACCCTGTCCAGGTAAACAGAAGATGAGCTGGCTTTTATATTGAAATGCCAAAAATTTCAGTTGGCATATCAACCAACAGAAGATATTTTTTGGAGGAAAAATAACCAAAAAAAAAAAATAGATATAATAATAATAGAGCTCAACCTCCAGCAATTTCTCAAACAATAAAAGAATTCAAATATTATCACAAGTTAAAACTCATTTGCATAAACATAAGACAAGGCATAATTTCAAGCCAGTTAATTTTGGTCCCACCCACCACATAAATTGCATCAAAGACACATACCCTTTCCATAGGTACCACAAACTAATCATATGTAAAATCATAAATATGTTGTAATCCAATTTAACCAGCAGAACTCATCTCCTACAAACTTTCTACCAACTAATCAGTAAAAGGAACAACAAAATGAAACAAGATAAACTTGGGATTACTGTGAAATTACCAATACGTGCCAGGAATTCTAATATGAATACATATTATATATTACTTGAACTTCAGAATGGTTTTTCCCTCTATGGTAAGTACATCAAGCACCAAACATTTGCAGAATTCATAGGATATCAAATGAAGAAAATGGAACTAGGCACAGAAAGAGGAAATGAAGAAAACACAACCTCATCAATTTATTCACTGGAATAAAAATTTACTCTCAATTTTTGTTACCAAGAAGGGAGGTAGGGGAGGAATTTCGTGGAACAGCTACAAGGTACGGGATCAGATATCTAATTTAATGGGGTTATTTTCAAAGGGGTAGGTGCGTGAAAGGGAAACCCACTACTTTGTGAATCCCATACATGGTTGAAGAGGAGTTGGAATCCACTAAGAGACATCCTGAAAATGGAAGATGGTTTCAGAAAATGTATATGGGGAGAAGGGTTTGAGGGTAGAAGAAATATTACCTGGAAGTGGACTGCGAAGGCAATGGGTGACGGTGACAGTGACGGTGATTAGTGATGGCGATCGACAGCGTCGAGGTTGGGTTTGTTTCTAAAGTGAAGGGAGGCAGAGGTGGAGGCGTAGCTGAGAGATGCGAAGAGCAGAGAGGAAATTATCGGGTTTGTGTGGGATATGGGAGAAGAATTTTCAAAAAAGTAAAGGGGTATAATAGTCATTAACACTGATTTCCTCTCCAAACCCTCCAATTTGAAGGAACAAGAGAACATCACAAAAAAAAGGACTCTAGAGGTTTAATTTCATCCTCTTGTTTCCTTTCCTTTTTTAAGGAAAAACTCCCAAACAATGGAGAGGGGAGATTTATTCCTCTCCTCTCATTTCCCCACTAAAAAAAACTCTCAAACAGACTCTTAGAGATGCTCAGGAATGCTGGATTCAATGATACTGTTGCTAATGATCAAATTGATTTAGCTTTTCATTTTACTACATTTGGTGTTACCATTTCTAATGACCTTCTTGTTTTTAAAGTAATTGTTGCTTGTATGCACCAGTTTATTTTTGCTTTGAAACAGGAGAAATTTTGATAACTAGAATTCTTAAGCAAAATGTATTCAACTTGTCAAAGTGATTGGGAATTCTGGAGTAACTTTTTTTTTTTTAAGCATAGTAACTTTATTTATACAATTTAAATTCATATAATTTCATACACTATGAGCCTTAATTGAATCTGAACTATTCAAAAAAAAAAAAAGTTTTGAATGAATCGAATTAAGATTGTAAGGTATAAATTGAATTACGTCCCTCATTGTCCAAAATACAATAAATTTGAGATGTTTGAACAATATTTCTCATGTTAAGAATATATATAGAAATATGTATCACATGTGTAACTATATTGTCAAATATATTTATTGTAAATAGACGAAATTAGGCTCTATAATTAGTTGTACATGCTTATGTAATTAGGCCCTATAATTAGTTGTATGTAAATAGAAATTCTTGATTATTTGCTGACCATAACATACATGTTGTTCTCGTCTTTAATGAATTCCATCCCATTCATTCCTTCCGCAGTATAACTGTGCAGAAAGATCTTCCTGAATTGAGTTCATAACTAGATTTTGTAAACCTAAATTGAGCTCATTTGAAAATCTCAAGCAAAATGTATCCAATTGGTTAAAGCTCCAATCATAGTTACTGAAAGTAAAATTAAAACACGAGTGGCTCAGCACACAAAAATAGAATTAACATCTGCATCTGAATCATATTCATATGGGAGAACCAATTAAATATTGACTCAATCTACGGTGGTCTGCAATATTCAATTACAAAACAAAAGGTGATTGGTTTAATCCTGAAGCACAAAGCGTTGAGGTTTTCTGTTATAAAAAAAGTAATGTACTTATAGGTTGGCATAGTGAGGTTGAGAATCCTCAAGCAGATGACAGAGTACTTCATTGCCAATGACTATGCACTCATCGGCATTCTCCACCAACTGAACAAGTAAAGTGTGGCATCTAAGGTAAAAAAGATTGTGTATGATGTCCAAAATGTGCACAATTTTCATTCCAAAACCAGTTCCACCTTTTAGGGAATGGTATATTTAGAATCCTATATTAAAAACAAGGAAACAAAAACTTTCTGCATGTTCATATTATAATAAGAAACAAAATGTCACCAAGTCAGACCCCTGCTGAAATTGTCACAATATTGCCATAAAAGTATCACACAACTTGACATCACATGCACAAAACTTAACATTCTTTTTTTTTTTTTTTTTNNNCTTTTTTTTTTTTTTTTTTTTTCTAGAAGAACTTGATTAATAGTTTCAAAAGTTATATAATCAGCAAGGCAATCATTGTCTTCCATTTTGCAAATGAAGGCCATTGCTTCATCAATCAAGCCCTCTTTACAAAGCGCACAAATCATAACAACATATGTCTGGAAAAGCCCTCAATCACTCTCCTAGACATGTCCTATATCGAGTTGAATTACTAAGTACTAACAAGATTTGACAAGGTTTGGATTCCACTCAACAAAGTAGGAAGAGTTCTTGTTTAGGACATTCATCAGCTTCTTTTGCGCTCATTTTGCCCCTCAAAACTTCTGAGCCTATCAGGTGATGGCAATGGCATGGATCAGCTAAACTCATCATGCTCTTAGCATTCCCCATCACTTTTGTCACTTCATCATAATGCTATGTGATATGATAAGCATGAGCTATAGGAGTTATAGGTAGAAAGGTCTCTTATCCTTATCTATTGTTATTATTATAGTTCTCCAGTTATCTTTCAATTAGTATTATTATCGTATTGGATAGTAGTTGTTTAGTAGGAGTCTTGTGGCCTTTTGGTTATATAAGTGTATTAGGTCACATTGTAAAGTAATCAATCATCAATAAATCAGTTCTTAGTTCCTTGTTGCATCATTTGGTATCAAAGTCATCACCCACCACCATGGATCAACACCTAGTAGAAAGTCTTCTTAAAATAGAGCACATCTTTGAAGAAATGAGGCAAAAAATGAAGCAAACCTTCCAAGAAGTAAGGCAAAGTTGTGCTGAAATACAAAAGACCCTGAAAGAGTATCGTGAGCATTTGAAGGAAGAGGAAGGAGAAGGATTATCTCAAGAAAACACATTGAAGGAAGCTTTGTCAACCAAACCATCAATGAAAGGTTTTCAAAAGCAAACGTTGCCAATCAATATCCCCTTAGAAGGCACACCTTTTGAAAATAACATTCACATGAATCAAATAACCACAACTTTTGAAGGATTGCCCTTTATAGTCCGAGTTTTGAATCTGCCACCAAAAGAAGTTTTAATAGTTGATGATGCCTTCCTCAACAAGTGCAAGAATGAAACCCTCATTGCTTCTTCCAAAGACAAACCTTGGGGACAAGGTCTTCCTAGAAGGGGGGAGGGATGATACAACCCTAAATAGTTGTCTTTTATATAGTTAGATTATCCTTATTAATTATCTATTAGGATTAGTAATGATCTCTTAATTAGAATGTATGTTCCTTGCGGACAAGGAACTACTTGAAGAGGGGAGGAATGATACGATAAGCATGGGCTATAGGAGTTATGGGTAGATAGGTCTCTTATCCTTATTTATTGTTATTATTATAGTTCCCTAGTTATCTTTCAATTAGTATTATTATCGTATTGGGTAGTAGCTGTTTAGTAGGAGTCTTGTGGCCTTTTGGTTATATAAGTGTGTTAGATTACATTGTAAAGTAATCAATCATCAATAAATCAGTTCTTAGTTTCCTGTTGCATCACTATGATCCTCGAGATGCCAAAGGAGGAAAATCTACCAAGAGAAAGTAAAGTCTTGGGAAATGGTATTAAGTTACAGCTAGTTTTCACAGTTCTGAGTTGAGCTGGACCCAGGAATCTGAAGAATCGAGTATCCAACTGATTAAAATACCACTCATATCAAATTCAAACATGTGGATCAGCCGACGGAAAAGACTTAAGACTCACATCTGATTCATATTATTAGAGGGAATACATTAGGTATTAACTCATAAATCATAATTTATATTGGTCTGCAATCGTCAAACATAAAAAGGATTGGTTTCGTAACTTGAATCCGAAGCCCCCTGAATTTTCCAGTGATCAACAACAATTATACTAAGCTTGAGAGTCCTAAAGCAAATTTTGTAGTGTGCTTTATTGCCAGGGACTCTATACACATTAACAGTCTCTATGAACTGAACATGTGAAGTACTGCTATGTTCAAAAAATGTGTCTGACATCTTCAGAGATGGAAAGATAGAGAACGTAAACATAATTCAATCTGGGCGATCCTCTCTGGTATTCAAAAGTGAGTAAAGTTCCAATTTTATAAACTGATCCACCTCCCGGGGAATGGCAGCCTTAGAATCCTAAATTGAAAATTGCGTATAATAAACTTCTGTCAGCATATAGAAAAAATAAATTTCTTAATTTGCACCACTCTTTTAACCTAAAAGCCAATCTTCTAAGAAACTTCTTTATACCAAAAATTAGTCATTCTCATAGACACATTCGTAAGATACAAACAACTAGCAATTTTAAACAGCTACTAGTAAGACTTTCAATCAAGTCATGAAATTCTCCAGTCCAAATCTTACCAAGTGAAAATTGATTTTGAGAAATAGATCTTGTAATAGACAGCTCTTATTTATTGAGCAACAACCACATCAAAGAACAATTCAGACTATTAGAGCATCTAAAGCAACTCTAGCGGTGCAACCAACATATGTGTATTTTAACTTTCTCCTAGCTGTAAAAAGAACACAAAGGCATTATACAAGAAGTTGGGGGGAAAAAAAAGGTTTGTTTCTAAGTTCTACAATCTGGGATAAAAAGAGTCTAGGTTTACGGACAAAAAGCATGTGTAACAATCGAACCAGTTTCGGCTTGGTTGGTTGTAAAGGATATAAATATAGGTAATAAAATTCAAGAACTAAATTTTTTGCCTACAACCTAGAAATCTGAAACACTAACACATGAGCACCAACTGAGTACATAAGGAAGAAATATGCTAGTCATGTAAAAACTTTAAAATAAAAATAAAAAAATCAACCAATGGAAACAACACACAAGATGAAAATAAATTAAACAAATGACATAATCAAAACTTCAGTTACAATGAGGCCACTACATAGTCCAATTTCTTTGACCCAAAAGATAAAAGAATTTTACCAACTATTCGAAAGATTCAACATCAACTCATGTCAAACTTTAATAATAATAATCTCACCATGTTTTCTCATTATACTAGGCCTCTAGCTGCCATTTCACGAACAAGCTTTTCTACCTTATCATTCTCGTTCTTTTCAAATAGAGCTCGAATTATTATTTCAAAAGTTACAGCATCAGGATAACAATAGTTGTCTTCCATTTTTGAAAGCAAGGCCATTGCTTCATTAGTCAACCCCTCTTTACAAAGCCCACTAATCATAACGTTATATGTCTGTACGGAAAGAGAAAAACCTTTGATCAAAAGATGCTGAAAAATCTCTTTAGTGGTCTTTAAACTTCCACCCTTGCACAAGCCATCAATAAGTACATTGTATGTGTTTATATCACGACAAACTCCTTGCTCACCAATTTTCAGATATAATTCAATTGCCCTGTCAAGATGCCAACTTTAGAAAAGAGCATGTAACAAGATAGTGTAGGTGACTACATTAGGCGATTGACTGCTATGATGCATCTCATCAACAAGCTCTCACACATAAGAGATTTTCCTTGACTTGCACAAGCCATCAATAATAGAGCTGTAAGTTACAGCTGTATTAGGAGCTAAATTCTTGTGATGCATTCCTTTGAGGAGAGTAGTCAGGGCTTCATCCACTCTATTGTTCTTGCAATAGCCATTGATCAAGGTTCATATCGTTTCCTCTCCAGCGCTGTATAGAAAAAATAAAAATAAAAAATTATGATTTTTTTTTTAAGATAAAAAATTATGATTTAACTCTATATCTAAAGAAAAAATAATATAATTTAGTTAGGGTGTTTGTTAAGTTACCTTTCTACTCTCTTATATTACCTTTCATCCACCCATGAGACTCAATGAGAGTTACAATGTAATTTTGGTGTCATTGCAAAAATCTCAAAAAATTAAATTATTTAGTATGTGTCATAACACTGTTCTTTATAAAATGCAAGAACTGTGTGATATAGGAAAGTGTGCCAGCCAAAAAACTTATACCTATCAGAAAAATAGAATTTTGCATGCTTTTTTATATCATGTCGTTCTTGCATTTTACAAGGAACTGTGTGTCCTGACATATATTGGGTGACTCAATTTTTCAAGATCTTCGCAATGACACCAAAATCACACTGTAACCCTCATTGGGTCTCATGCATGAGTGAGGAGTAGCATAAGGGAGTAGGATAAAGTGAAGGTAGCTTAGCCTTCACCGATAATTTTTTATCCAACATAAATTTAAGAAATGGACAAAAAAAGTTAAGAGACCAGGATTGTTAAATAAAAAAAAAATTCCAGGTAGATGACAACTTTTGCTAAGCTTTTTAAATTTATTTTTCGCTCAGCAATGGTCATCACATACTAATTACTTGTTATACACTGGGTAATTTTGGAAATTTAACAAAAAAATGTCACCTAATTTTTTTTTTCTTTTTAGTCACTAAACTATAATTCTCTCAAAAATTAACATGCCATGAGATGTAATATGGTTAGCAATAAGCCTTTCTATTTGTCTCAAGAGTAAATGGTTTTTTTTTCATCCTTAAAAAGTGCATTGAGAATCACTTATATATATCACTTGAGTTCTTGAAAATTTAAAAAATCAATCAGAATTATCTCTATTTTCACTATGTCCTAAAAATGAACATCTTGTTAAAATTTTTAAGGACTTAAAAAAACCTTTTATTATTGTTTCAATTACTTTAGGTACAACCTAAAAAGGCGTTTGTCCCAATAGTGAGAAGCTTGGTAGTAGTGGCTTTACTCTTCACTATGAGTAAGAGTGCTCATGTTGAGCCCAATTGAGATTGATTCGCATACCAATCAAATGGATGGATCATTGCTTGATTATTGTTAGGAGAAAAGAATTATATAATGGTAATTGCTTACAAGTTCCTGGCAAATAACACAAACTATGTTCAAGCATATAAGCTTTAGCAAGCCTACAAAGGCAGTGCAGTTTGGAAGTGTTTAATGATAATATTCCATAATTGAGGCCATATGAACTTTTTGTGATCAAATATGGTCCCGGGATATTTGCCCTTCTATTATCTTGAACTCCTTTTAAAGGTGAAATGCAGATGGAATGGTTTTGAGCAAGCTGCTGAATGGAAATGAAAAAAAAAATGTAGTGGGGAAGGGGGAGCAGTTGCAATATAATGGTTGTTATCAAGGGTTCAAATTGTGATTGCATTGCAAGAATTACAAAAAAAATACACTAATAATGGTTGTTACCAAGTGAAAATTGATTTTGAGAAATAAATATTGTAATAGAAAGCTCTTATTTATTGAGCTGCAACCACATCAAAGAATAATTCAGACTATTAGAGCATCTAAAGCAACTCCAGCGGTGCAACCAATATACATATATTTTAACTTTCTCCTAGCTGTAAAAAGAACACAAAGGCATTATAAAGGAAGTAGGGGAAAAAAAGGTTTGTTTCTAATTTTTACAATCTGGGATAAATAGAGGCTAGGTTTGCTTCTAATAAATATAGGTAACAACAATCAAGACTAAATTTTTTGCCTACAACCTAGAAATCTCAAACACTAACACATGAGCACCAACAGAGTATAAGTTAGGAGTTAACAAAGCAGATTGAGAGTACATAAGGAAGAAACACTAACACTAACACATCAGTGCTTTTCTTACTTTTTGATTCAATTTGGTAACCTTTTTCATTCTAAACTGTACTGTTGTTACTAAATTTGCAGTAAAAGTGCTCATTCTAGTTAGTTGCTTTTCTTTCTAAGTGGTGATTTATTACAATGAAACTTTTACCCCTTTTATTTCTTCTTTTATCCTCTTCATTCCTCACATAAAATTTCCCTTGTAGCTTTCAAGATTTCATGACTCAGAGGAACAAGCATAAGTTGTTAAATGCAAAAACTGCAGAGCAGTTCTTCAATACCATCATTTAAGTAGTTGGTACAGTGGTCCTTACTTGGTTGATTCCTTGTTCTGTAAATAATTCTTATTAAACTTGTTAGTCTTCTCAACTGTCTCCTAAATTTAACCTACATAGAATCAATTCTATATGTTTTCACAGCAGAAACTGGTAGCTATTACTTTCTGCATTCCATTACAGATAGCTGAGCCAACCAAGAACTTTATTTGAATGATGACACTGACAATAACTCAAATATGCAAAGTCATTGATCCGATTTTCCCCATCTCTAGAGCCATACGTCCAGCTAATGTTTGTACTCAATTTAAACACATACAGGTATAAACTCAAAACTAATCACAATACTTTTCAGTTTCACAATCACAACTCATTATACTAATTTGAGTAATGATACTTGCATCGATTTTTCATTCAGAAATCTGCACAATGTGTATAAGTTATTGCATCTGAGATCAAATGGCCCTATCTAAACTTTTTCCCATTTAAACTCAGTACCGCCACTTGTATAGTTTGTGCAAGTTTGTGAATAGAAGGTTGGGTAGATATCATTACAAATTCAGCCACACAGTCTATTCATATATCATAAACTATTCATCATTTCATTGAATCAAGAAGTTAAAATACAATAGTTTTCACAACATATCATGCTAATTTTGCCACACCCACACAGCCAATTCATAATATATCAAGAAAGTGACATAATGTTAATTTCCTACACTCATTCTACATCAAAGCCCTTCTCTTGAAGCTCAGCAATGACCTCATTCCTCATCCTCAACCACAGCTTCTGTGCCTCCTGCTCGAACTTCTTGTTCTGCAAATCCTTTTGGTAATTATATTCATCCTTATCAGTCTCAATGATCCCTTTTGGACCAATGGTGGTTCCAATCATTCCACCCTTGGCAACAAACTCCTTCATTGCTTCTTCATCACCCGGGTACGGGAACTCCCGGCGCTCATAAAGATGAGCTAATTCCCTCTCTTCCTTTGGCCGTGGCTTCAGTGTCCACCAACCCAGTGGTGATGTCTCATTGTAGACCCATGCTGCGCCAAATAGCGCGTAGGTACAGAGTAATGCCTTACCAACTTGTTTCCAGAAGTAGTAATCTTCTTTCCCCAACCCAATTTTCTTCAAAAACTTATGGGCATTCGCTGAATTCAGCAGCTGGAAACCTGTATTAAAAGGAAAATGTATTAAGAAACTAAAACCAAAGAAGAAAGCTTGAGCCTTTTGTCTCAGACAATTAATCGAACACCTGGTATGCAAGCTACAATTTTATGATCTACAAATGATTGGATACAAGATTTCTGAAGCTATGGATTTCTTTGGCGCCAGAGAATGTTACCTGTTTTGGCTTCCTGGTATCGCTTACGAATCATTGCAAAGCTTCAAGTTGAATGAAACAAGAAAGGAACAGAACGTGCTATAATCTGATGCTATCAGGTTGCTAATGCCTAATGGCCTCCGCATGAAATACGCACGCTAGTTTTTGCTAATGAGGGCTTCAATCCTTCAGTCATTTCTTCTTATTTTGCTAATGAATCCTTCAGTCTTCATGCTTAGCGCTTCGTGCCCATTAAGTTGTGGGCCATCATGGGCCTAAAGAATTAGGCCCAACGCAAGACGGGAGCAAAACGGTGTCGTCTAAGTGAAGATAATCAGTTAATCGTTTGCTATTATATGAAAATGATACCTCTACAGTACTTTTATAACATATTTTTTTACATCTAGTGAGGTGTACTATCAAGATTCAACAAAAAAAAAAAGTTTATCTCATAAAATATTTGTTAAATTTTGATTATAGAACTGTATAGGAACTGAAATTGGATTACATGAACCTGTAGAAGGATCAGTTAACTTTAACTTTTGTATTACATCATGAACTATATAAGATTGTATAGATTAATGGAATCTCAAATGAAAGCACGGTTCTGACTCAGAAAGCTGTAACATATATAGAGAATGTTTATAGAACATTGCAGACTGCAAAGTTCGTAAGCAGTAATAATAAGAAATTTACACATTCTACATTTAACATAGATTGTAGTCTATTGTTTTGACCATATTCAATAGTGTAAATACAACATTGAAAACAAGGCTGATAAGGAAATTTTGGATGTGCAATGCAATCTCAGCTTTCTGCAAGCACTAGAAGATGACATTCACTTTAGCAGACATTAAAGGGCAAAGAAACAGCAGAATTTGAACTTTGCTTGTACAGTTTAACCCGGTTTTCAGCGCAGAGTGCCAATGGCTCTTTTATATGTATACCACTTTGCAACCAGAAGGTATGCTCCCAGATTCAATACACTAAGCACAGCCAAAAGCCAGAAGAAATAATCAACATGACCATAATTTAGATTGTCTGGTATCCATCCAAATTTCCCATTCCTAGTACTCGCTTTCGTGACAATTGTTACAAGCAAAGAGCTCAAGTACTGTCCAAGTGCAACAGTGACAAGTTGAAGAGCAGAACACAGGCTCCTCATGGCATCAGGTGCTTGCTCATAGAAGAACTCTAGCTGTCCAATGAACATGAAGACTTCTGCACACCCTATAATGAAATACTGTGGAACTTGCCAAAATATTGACATGGGCATCTCCTCAAGGTCATAGTAATTGTGCCTTTTCACAATTTGAAGTCTTACATTCTCCAAAATCGCAGCAGATACCATGGAAAATATAGATAAGAAGAGGCCAACACCCATTCTTTGGAGCTGAGTTAGGCCATTCTTGTGTCCAGTGTACTTTCTAGCAACTGGCACTATTATCCGATCATACACTGGTACCCAAAAGATCACACTAAGAGTGTCAAAGATTGAAAGAGATGCTGCTGGGATGTGGAAATTAGAGTTTCCAACACGAGTATCCATTTGTTCACCTTGCAACACAAATAATGTGCTCATCTGACCATATACAGTAGCAAAGATGATACCAGTTGCCCATACAGGAAGCAATTTTAAGATAGCTTTCA
>QAOA01006379.1:34988-72094 GCA_003255065.1 Cercis canadensis | reverse complement strand
AGACAGTAGCAAAGATGATACCAGTTGCCCATACAGGAAGCAATTTTAAGATAGCTTTCAGCTCCTCTACTTGGGTTACTGTACAAAGTCTCCATGGGTCTACTGAGCCCTTCACATTATCGGATGGTACTTGCACTGCTGCTTTGTCAAAGAATCTGCAAAATACAAACTAGATCAGGAAACACCAAGAGCAAGCCATGGAAATGAAAAAGAAAACTGGCTATTTTCTTTGTTGGTTCTTGAAAAGAGACTATTGTGTAGCATGTTAAAAGAACACTTGTGGAGAGCTGTTTTAGGATTTGCAAGGATTATATTCTCACTGAAGCAATTGGAACTTTAATGAATATATAGGAGTGTCATGTTTTGATTCAAATAGTATGTGAGATGTCATGAATGTGACTAGACCAGTAAACTCCCTATGTTTTAGAAATCAAGCATGATATTCCAATTGCTTACTTAAATTTTTTTGTATGATCAAGCTTGCGGCTTCCTTCAATAGCAGATTCTGTATCTGCGAGCTCATACAAAACAGATTTGTCAGCAGGTACTTCAATGCGGTACTTTCTAAAGGATGCCACTATCACCTGAGAGATGCGTGTGAGGGGGCTGCCACCAGGTTTCTGGTTCCGATACAATCTAGTACCGGAAAAGAAACTCACCACAGCAATTGCCATGGCCACTGCAGGAATGCCAAAGCCCCATCCCCAACCTACGTTGTCTTGTATCCAGACCAGCAAAGAAGCAGCAATGAGAGCACCAATATTAATGGAGAAATAGAACCAGTTGAAGAAAGAACTCTTGTGTTTCTTCTCAGCTTCATCAGCATCATCAAATTGATCTGCTCCATATGATGAAACACAAGGCTTGATTCCACCAGTGCCTAGTGCTATAAGGTAAAGAGCTACGAAGCACACTACACTTTGTCCAACAGTTGCATGGCAATTTTCTTCTCCATTACAGATTGGTTTTATGCCGGAAACTGATGCTGACAATGTCAAGAGTGTCATTCCCTGTGCACAAAGAGGATAACTCAATCAAGATGGAAACTGATATAAACTTAAACAAGTTTGTACCATTAACTGACTTCACAGAAGAAGAGACAAATAATATTGAAAGAGAGAGGGGGAGGGTGTGGTTTTTGTTCTTTCTTGATCCTCGTTCATTTATTTGAAATCAATACTAAATGTGAGATTTCTTGTATTTTGCTAGAGATAGAATATTTGATCCTGAGTCCTAAGAACCTCCCCAACCTTAAAGGCTGGGTATATATCCACTTGAGTTATGCTTGGGGTCACTAAATGTGAGATTGAAGTCTTGTGACATGAAGTAAATTTCATTTTTCACAAATCCATCATTCAAGCTATCCCTACTTCACCAGCAAGACAGTAGTCAAGCATAGAAAGTTCTAGAGACCATACTTACAATAACATAGACAATTGAGAAACAGGCAATAGTCCAATATCTTCCAAGATAGGCATCAGCCAGAAATGCTCCAATCAATGGTGTGATATAGCATGTTCCGCTCCAATTCGAGACATTCTTGGAAGCAGTAGCACTGTGCTGGCGTAGTCTCTTCTTAAAATAAACCACCAGATTTGTGCTCATCCCATAGTAAGCCAGCCTCTCACAACATTCATTTCCTAGTAATTAAAGCCCAAAACAATAAGCATCTCAAAAGTCACAATTAATATTAGATTCCTAGATATGAAACACTATACACAAGCACAATTGGTCCAAGAATCTCCCAAAAAGGTTGAGGTCCTGGGTTCCAATCCCCATACCCCATATCCCCAGTTAGAAAGTTTATAGTAGGAGAAAGAAATGAAACACTACAGTTACCTAAAATAAAGGTGCAAGCTTTCCAGGTTCCAGTTTTCGTCTTATTTGCTGGATTCCCATGGTAATCTACTGTCCCATCTTTTGTGTAGACATTATCTACTGTTTCATCTTTTTTAGTGTAAGCACCATCCTCAGCCATGGCAATTCAAAACTTGTATATCAACCCAGCAATTCTGAAACTGAAAGGCTAAACAGCAATAAACAAATAATCATAAATTAGTTTCAAATTCAAGCATGTATGAGGATTCAAACCACTGTATTTTAGCAAACAAGAAATACAAGCAATTATACTGATATTGGAAAGGACTCAGTTTAAGAAATTTCACATCTCTAAGAGTGGCATTTAATTGAAGAAACCCAAGAAAGGTTCAGAATTCAGATGCATGAATCTAGAGATCAGTAACAGTATGGTAATCTAAAATTTTCAACTTGGGTAGGGAAAGAACTGCACAATCTCATAGATTTTTCACAAGATTCTGAATACAGAGAAAATATTTTCTGGGAAAAACAGACATAATACTCAAACATAGGAAATGAAATGAAAGAAATTTACTCGAGCATCCAACGAAGTGTTATACACTTTATAAACTGAAGAGGTTGTCTGCTTAAATAATTGCTTTAGGAAGTGTAAGAGTCAATACCCATAAACACATTGAACCAGAAGAAGTGGATATTTACTAATTTCTTACATAATCCGGTCGTTATCTTGGAAAATCATCTTAGAAAAGAATCCAGTTTCAGAATGTTGACTTTTCTCAAAAGAGATTCAAAGAATCATTATATTATAATTAGTAATGCCACTTATCGAATCGATTTTATTATAATCAATTAAATATAATTTATTATTTTTAAATTAATTCAAACACATACTATATTCACATTAATTTATTTTAATACAATTAACATAGTTGAAATTTATCTTTTATATAAGCCTAAATTTTGCCGAATTGAATAATTTGAGCTGGTGTGAATTATCAGTGTACGACAAATACTTTTCTTTGGTTGGCTCAATATCCTAAGTCACCAAAACACCAAAAAGCCAGCACGGAGAGAAAGTTAAAGAGCGTGCTCCATTTATACGTCATCTCGAGAGATAACATATGAAATGGTGTTATTCAATTTTATATGTCGTCTTTCAACCTGAGTTATAATATAATACATTGATCAAATGAAAATTATTGTAGTAAAAGAAATATTTTCAAATGTACTATATTCATAGAATTAAGTTCTTAAACTATAATATTAAAAGAATTAATCTCTCCTTTGAAGGGGAATAGTACTATTTCACCATCTCTATTAACGAAGTTTTAGTATAACTTATAGCTTAAAATTAAAATCTTAAAAAAATAAGTTACTCTGTATAAGTTAAAACAATTTATTTCTTGTAAAATGTATAATAGAAAGAAAAATGATGAATTAAAAATAATCAAAAATAATAATTTTCTTTGACCTAAATATTAAATTTAAATTTTGTCAACTACTTTAAAATTTAATCATGCATAACTCAATTTTTTAAGAGGTTTATAACAACAATAATTTTAAAATATGAGTCTTGTTAAAATTTAGTAGAGTAACGCTACCTCTTAGGAGCTTAGCAATCACCAATCATTTTACACATTCAAAAGTGACTTTTATCATTTCATATACTTAAGTAATTCAGCGAGAGCTGGTCAGCCATAATGTTGAAATTTTTTAGGCATTTATAGTTAGAAATTAGGACACGCAAATGTGAGACGGGTCAGCGTATAAAAGTGGGAACACCAAGTGCCAAAGCCGAAGCAAAGTTTTAAACAAAAAAATAAAAAAGCCGAAGCAAAGTTCTTGATGGTTACTCTTTAATTTTGCTAAGGCTAAACTCTGAATTGTTACTTTTAAAAGGTATAGAAAATATTAGGGAATAATAACAGTTACACCTTACTTAAATACATTTGTGTATACTAGAGTAAGTGTTACTATCATAATTATTAAATATAAAATTTAGTAAAATTATTAGGTCAAGAATAAATATCTTCACAAGCGAATAATGGTTAGTTTAACTAATAAAAATTGAAACACTTTATATGTAAGTCAAATTCATTTGCTAGTAGTCTTTTTTTGATAAATAATTTGTAAGTATCACTATAAATTTTTATTAAAATTTATCTCACGCATTAATCTTAAAATAAAATAGCCTCATATCACTTTAAACTTCACAACTATGTATAAGTGGGCACTTTATGTGACATGAAAATAAGGAAGAGGGGGGGTGGGGCGGGGCCGCGGCTGCGGGTCAGTATGTATAGGGCTATAAGCCGAACAGCTAATGCTAAATCAAAGTTGTTTTTAGATTAAGACTTTAGGCGACATTGCCTTTCTTTTTCTTTGTTCTCTTTTTTACTGAGATTGAACCATTTGAAGGCTTTGCTGAATTCAATTAGAGTTTCCTTTGATCATAGTTAGTTAATACAAATTTATATATTTAAGAATGATCTAGCACATGCATAAAAAAAAATTAAAATGGTCCATAGTCAAATAGTACTAAAGTTATCCTTAAAACTTGTAAGTTTTATGTTCGAATTCAAAGTCGTAACCAAAGTATATATATAAAGCACATGCATAAAAAAATTTCTAAAAGCTAAAAATTTCATTAATTAAATAATGATGTGATATAATGTTTTGGGCCTTGAAATAAGACCGAGATAGAACAAGGTAGACAAATTGGGAACGTTGAGTTCAAGGATCTTCCACCCTGAACTGCTGCAATTTATTTTTATGTATATTACCGACATAAACAAGCTGTCAAATTCAAATCCCTGGCACAAGGAATTAGCTGCTTCTCTGATAATGAACAGATCATAATTTTTATTAAATAAACGATTTAATTTTGATCTGATATAATATATTAATCTGTTTTCATAAATGCATTTGCGTGACGATTTTTTTTTTCTTTATCTTGATAGTATCGGGGATTCTATGATACTACGTAAGTATGTTATACTACATTAACGTGACAAGTATATATAATTTTTATATTTTATTAAATATAAAATATAATTTATTTAATTTTTTAAATAAACTAAAAAATAGTTAACTTGTACACATGTCATTCATTTATTGGTTATTCCTATATAGTATGTCATACTACATAAATATTAAAAGTATCTAAGAAACCTCCTAATAGTATTATTTGGACAAGAGTTTAGAGAGGAGTCAATCTCAATTTGAGACAGGCCGGGCCTTTGGCTCAATGCCAATGACAGTTAAGCCAAAAAAATTCGGCACATTTGCGTAACGTTAAATTTATCATGCTGGGGAAAGTAATTACATATTTAATAATGATGTGCCCTTCCAAACTAATGTAAGCATTCAAATGGACAATAAGTATTAAATAATGTCTTTTGAAAATAACGTAGTGCATATGTAGATGATCCACCACGATAATGGGAGTTGCAAAATGATTAGTGACTTGTTAGATTCCGTTTGTGGTCCTTGCACTTTAAAATCAATTAATAAATCTGTAGTTTAAATATTTATTTATAAATTAATTTTTATACATGTAATAGGTTGATTTAAATTAATAAAAATTTGAATCTTAGAGCTAGTATTTAGAGTAATTTTTATTCTAAATATACTAAATTGATGTGGGATGCACCTTTAAAATTATTGAAGAAATAATTTAATTTTGGTGTATAAAAACCAACTCAAAAATATTATTATCATTAAAACTAAAAAAAACTTTAATACATAACAATGTGAGCATTAGAATGTAAAACCCTTATACAAATAATTCAAAACTTTTAAAACTACTCATCGTCCCTTAGGCTAATGATTTTGTTGTAGAAAAGAAGATGAGCATTGAAACTCGGGACAACTACCCTGATGTTACATATTCTACTAAATTTCGTCATATTTAAGTGGTTTCGTCATATTTAAGTGGGCAAGTTCTATTCCATGATCCCATCTTCTAATTTGAGACTTGTTTTTTCATTTTACCAAAAAAGATGCTTTTGTATTAGAAAGTACATCATAATTGAGCTATTATTCGATAAAATTTGATAAAATTATTAAAGTATTAGATTCAAATTTCAATTCCTCGCACTACAAGAAAAAATATGATTTTCTTACGGAACAAAATTCTATAAGAAAATTACTCAATTTCTGAATGATTTTTTCACGGACAAGGTATTCTGTAAAAAAGATCCGTAAGAAAATCTATGAGAAACAACATCCCAATTGTCATAATTAATGTGGCAAGTGTTCTCATAAACTTTGTCCGAGAGAAAAATCAAATTTTCTCGTGGGCTTTCTCACAAAGTCAGTACGCCGTGAGAAAGTCTATGAGAAATTTCATGATAAAATAATACACACCGTTTCATTTAAAATTTGAATTTGAGAGTTTTTTCTCACAACAAAGTCTGTGAGAAAATTCATGAGAATTATGAGATTTTAAGCTCCCCACACAACTCACCTTCCTCACTTTGAAATTCACTTTTCCCTCTCATTACCTCGGTTTCTCTCCTCTACCTCGTGTGAATTCAGTTTTCCAACCATTCTACACCTCTTTCCAGCGGCGTCAAGGAGTTTGAAGCTCAGTTTCTTTGTTTTGGAGTAGAGGTAGGCCTATTTCTACTGATTTTCAATTTATACTTTTGACTCTGAAAGAAACTTAAAGTTCTTCTATTTCTGGGTAGATTATCTTGTAGATTTTCTTAGGGCTTATGTTGTATGAATTGTGTAGAATAATTGTACTATTTTTTTGGATGTAGTAAAATTTATTAAAATTTTGACTGTTTTAGGTAACTTTACTATATTAATTTAATGATAAAATTTGTCAGATTGCTTTAAATTTTGTTAGGGCTTTTGTTGTATAAATTGTGTAGAATGATTGTGCTATATTTTTGGATGTTGTAGAATTTATTAGAATTTTGACTATTTTAGGTAACTTTATTGTATTGATTTAATGATGAAATTGGTCATATTGCTTTAAATTTTGTTAGGGCTTTTGTTGTATGAATTGTGTAGAATGATTGTGCTATTCTTTTGGATTTTTTTGGATGTTGTAAAATTTATTAGAATTTTGACTGTTTTAGGTAACTTTACTATATTGATTTAATGATGAAATTGGTCAAGTTGCTTTAAATTTTGTTAGGAATATTGTTGCATGAAATGTGTAGAGTGAATGTGCTTCTTTTTTTTTTTTGGATTTTTTTGGATGTTGTAGAATTTATTAGAATTTTGACTATTTTAGGTGATTTTATTGTATTGATTTAATGATGAAATTGGGTATATTGGTTTAAATTTTGTTAGGGCTTTTGTTGTATGAATTATGTAGAATGATTGTGCTATTTTTTAGATTTTTAATTTATGTGTAATTATGTGGAATTTTTAATTCTTGTATTGTTTAAGTTTTAGGGGAAACTACCTAATTTTTTTTATAGGATTTGGAGTTTAGGATTTAAGAGTTTAGTAATTTAGAGTTAGGGGTTTAGGATTTGGGTTTTGGGTTTTAACGTTTAGGATTTAGAATTTATTGATTTGGAGTTTGGGGTTTAGGGTTAGAATTTATAATTTCATATTTAGGTTTAGGGGTTTTTGGTTTAGGGTTTTTATTATGTTATTAATTACTCTTTTGTATGATAGATGTCAGACAGCCCTCCAAGAGGAACAAAGGGAAAGGTGTTACTTAGCCTTCTCATACCAAGCCAGCTTTGCCATTGTTTATGTTGACCCCGGGATTGTTGCGCATACTGGGACATATAAGGAGTACTCAAGAGCTGCCACCTTGGGTAGCGCATCATTGGCCACTGGAGTCTGGTGGGTCGTCTCATGCCAATCTGACCATCTAAAACTCACCATCGCCCCGTGCTTGAGCTGTTGATGGTTGGTTGTGGATCTGGCCACATGGGAGGAAAAAGTAAGTTAATTCTAATACTTTGCTCAATAAATTTTTAAGGTTTACAGTTTATTATTTCCATACTGATAACAATTTATTCTTTTTATGCAGTTTTCTTCCTTCTAAGGAGGCAATCCATTATCTTTTGACTATTTATAAGTCAAAATATGAGGACTCGTGGCAAGACTGCACCTCTATTCCTGATGAGGTGAATGACTTGTGGTGGGCCAAGTTTAAGGTAATGATACTTATATTACCTTTAATTTTAATTTTAATAAAAATATTTACTACCAGTGATCTTCTATTTTTTAATGCAAAATAAATGTATTTAAGACCACAATATGAAAGCCAAATTCATAAGATTTGGCTTTCAAAGTGTAGTGATAATATCTGGGTCTCATTCTGAGACATCAGGATCGAGAAGACAAAGGGCGAATGGCTGAACCCTAATGTCTTAGACGCCCTGAGATCGAAATGGGCCTCCGCTTAGTATAAGGTGGTATTTGAGTGGAACAAGAAGAACAGGTCCTTGGATCAGGGCGGGTGTTATCACAAGGGTGGTTTAGTAATCGTCTCTAAACACAAACGAAGGCTGATAAGTTCTTCATTTAATAACGTAGTTTAATTTTAGAGATGTTTTTAAATTATGTTAATTTATGTTTACTAACAGTTAAATTTTTGTAGACGAAGGAGTTTAGGAGAGAGCCTAACGCATCGGAGGTCTTTCGTCATTTTCAGCACAGTTCCGGCAAGGGCTGAGTCCATCCATGAGCTTAGTCTACTTATGTAATTATTTTTTAAGTTCATTACTCTTTATGTCAATTAATTATATGTATGTATTTTGTACTAGCATGCTACTTTTATCTATACAAACTGAGTTTGAAAGGCGCCAGTTTGAGAGCTAGGCCCAGTCATCTTCTTCTTTTGTCGATGACACTGTGTTATGGCTCGATGTCGTCGACAGCAAGAATAAGAAGGGTTGAGTTTATGACATGGGCTTTGAGGCCGGTGTGTTAGACTCGGCCCAACCACAGGCTACCTAACCCTTCGAGCAGCCAGATCCTCGCCTATCAGAGATGATGTCGCAAGTGCCCGTCCTAATGCAATAGGTCCAAGAGCTAGAGGGCATCAACATAATGGTGCAAGTTCTTAGGGCTTTCGGCTTGTCGATAGAGGACTTTGCTGCAATGTTGGCTTAGCTCTTGCAGCAAGGTCAGGGTGCGTCATCTGCTGCGACCCGACAACCTTCAATTGACGATGATGATGATGTAGCCAAAGACTTAAGAGGCGACAATGATTGGGATTATTAGGGCTTTGTATTGCACATTTATTTTTTCATTGTATAACATTTTTTATTGTAATTAAATTTGAATAATATATTTTTATTCTATTTCTATTGGATTTAACTCATTTTTATTTTTATATATCCTGCATTTAATCTAAATTAATAATTAATTTTTGAGAAAAAATCAATCATTTTTAAACAAAAAAAAAAGACTTGTTTATCACATAATGTCTCTTGGATTGGTGTTAGGGAGACATTTATCACAGACCTAAGTCCGTGAAAAAATCCACGAGTAACGCATGAGAACTTCTCATGCGCTACACATGTGTATCAGTGAGAAAATATGTGAGAACATTATTTTGTCACGAAGGTTTTTCTCTTGTCTTATAGTCTGTGAGAAATTCTATGACAACAATGTTTCTCACGAAATTTTGGTCAAAGTCCATGAGAAAAAAAAAAAACCTTATTTCTTTTAGTGTCTCATGCACAATTAGAAAATTTAATTCTATTTATTTAATCGCAAAAGAATTAAGCTATTACTTGTGATTTGTCTCTACTATGCAAAGTAAAATATCTTGCAATTTCAAAACTTATAACTTAGACAAATAAACTAATTTCAATTTGTTTTAGACTGGTAAACTGTTATATAAGACGGAATGCTTGATCTTTAGCCAAAAGACAAATAAGTAAGGCAAATATATTCCACTTCAATATGTAATGACACTACTGCTTGTATACTAATTAATTTCACAGAACCTCATACTAATACACTAGACAAATCTTAGCTTATATGCAAAATTATTTTAAGTAAATCTAATCAAACTCAAATTATATTAATTATATAAGTATAAGATCAAGTCTAGGTTCCATTTATATTATTAGCAATCATTTATAAGTGATTTACAAGTACTATTATAAGTTTTCATTGAAACTTATAATATATTATAATTTTAGAATGAGATAACTTTCTCTCACTCTAAGCTGAGAGTCTGTATCGTGAACGAATTGTGGGAAAAATTCATAGTAATGTGAACGCATGACATTGGAAGTGTGGACAAGATTTGAAGAGGATGACCACTANGACCGATATCCAAGTAACATTATTCATCATTCTATGAGCCTCTAAGCTGTGAGTCTGTATTGTGAACGAATTGTGGGAAAAATTCATAGTCAATGTGAACGAATGACATTGGAAGTGTGGACAAGATTTGAAGAGGATGACCACTACGTCACGTTGAAATTTAAACTGTACTAAACGACAAATGGTAAAGACCAGAATGATGGATCTATGTTCATGATCAAAAACGGTGGGAAACAATGCTGTTAAAACGTTTCCTTAATTCCTTAATTTCTTGACTAAATATTATTATGTGTAGGTATATAGAAAAAAAAAAAAGTAACTTTATGGGTGCACAAAAAACATAACTCTTGTATTAACTATCGATTTTGAGAATGGAGCAAAGAATGCATGTTCTGTCAAATAAATGTAGACTTACATAGCTTACATTAAAAATAAAAGTGGGAAACAATATNTTAAGATTTGGGTTATACCAATTTGGAAATGGTGGTTACAGGGGGGCTACAGGTTTTGGAGTTATTGCATGGGCTTCACATAGCTGCCTGAACAATTCAGCTTTTGACATAGGGATATTGGGAAAAGGTATTCATCTTTGAAAGGAGGACGGGGTTGGTTCCTATACCCTTGGTAATTGGGTCTAGTTGGTGGTCTAAGCATTGGATTATTTGGAAATGCATTTTGTGGGGTAGGCTGATAATTAAGAATGAATGGTGCGGAAATTGGTCTAGGTGTATAGTATGGTTGGGGTGGTAAAACATTATTGACCTGAGGAGAGTATGGGGGTTAGGATAAAGCTAGTAAGATGGGCTTCCGTGATGAGGAATATGTGAGGATATAGGTGTTTGGACAAAGCTTACATCTCCTTCCTTTTTCTTAAACAGTTGTCCCTTCCTCAAATTGTTATTATTATTTTCAGCTTTCAAGAATGAAAATTTCCCAGCACGATGCATCTCCTTCACTCTCTTTCCAGCATTGATCACTTCAGAGAAATCTCTATAGACACTTCCCACCATCAATTCAATGTACGAGGAATTCAAAGTATTCATAAAATAATGGACCATTTCAGAATCCATTAATGGAGGTTGAGCTTAAGCAGCCAGATTTCTCCATTTTTGTGCATACTCCTTGAAGCTTTCCCCTTCTCCCTTTCTCATGGCTCCCAGCTGAGCTCTAGTAAGGGCTATGTTGTCATTAAAACTATACTGCTTCAAGAAAGCATCAGCCAAGTCCCTCCATGTGTGAATCTTAAAATGATCCAAGCGCCAGTACCAATCTGCAGCGGGACCCGTCAAACTTTCTGGGAAAAAGTGCATGAAAAACTTCTCCTCTTTTGCCCAAATAGACATCTTGGTGCAGTAAGATTTCAGATGAAGCTGAGGATTAGTTGTCCCATCATATCGTGTGAATTCAAGCATTTTGAAATGCTTAGGGAGTGTAATCTCTGAGGTTAGATAGAGTTCCCCAATATCCACTGGACCGTATGCCCCTGATCCCTACATCATCTTAATTTGCTCTTCTAGAAATGCCTACTTTTTCTCCATTGATTCTACCCTCATCTTTTCTTTCTCTAACTCTTCCTTATCCTTCCTCGACAGAATACCCCTGAAGCTTCTTGTGCAACGTGGTGAGTAATTGGATGAGTGTATGTATAGATGCCCCCTTGATTTTCATTTGGATTGAATGGAGCTTCCATAGGTATAGAGAATGGGCCTGAGAAAGGTTGTGAGATGGCACGCATAACATCAGCTGGTTGGGTGGTTGGAGGAATTGTTGAATTGGAATCATATCCCTGCATTAGATTTGTAGAAGACATCAAGTGTGGAGGCATTCCCCATATTGGAGCAAAAATTGTAGAATTCGCCTCAAACAATGGATATGTCAATAAGGGTGTTACATGAAAAATTTGAGGGATATTGACACTACTTGGCCCCTCGGCTACAGCCTTCAGCTTCAAACTCTCAGTGAGAAGTTTCATCATCTCTTTCAATTCATCAAACTCGGCCCCTAGATTACAACACTGCACTTGATTTTCTTTCATGATATTGATGGTTCTTGATTTGAGCCCGATTGTCCTTCTTGCAGAGTGCTTTTGATTGAACTTAGTTTTCTTTACACGACCAATGATGTATTACTTCCCTGTTGAATATGCAAAAATAAGAAATGAATAATAAAAAAAAAAAAGATAAGAAAAATTATGATTGAATGATAAATTGTTAGCATCGCTTTCACAACCATGGTCACAATGAATTCCACGTCTTTGCGCAAAACATTCATGAGAGTGTCACTATTAACCTATTTTTTGTAAGAACATATAGCTCCCTACAATAATAGATTAACATGAATGAATTCCATGAAAGTATTTAACTCCTCATGAAAAACATTATACACAACAAGCAACATAGCCTTGCAAATAACTTCATTCCTTTCCTTAGAGTGAATTGGATACAGAATTCTTCAAAGTCATAATGGAGCTTTCATTTAAATACATGCTCCTTTGCAAAATTAGAAATTACAATAATAACACTATGTCCCAAATACATCACTCAACATTTCTTTACACTTTATTAACAACTTTTCAAGTTCTTTAACAGATGATGAACATGGAGTTGAAGATATTTCCACAGCCGAGACTTGTTGGTGTAACATTTCTGCCCTCATTTGTGGATTTCTAACAAGTGAATCGTATTGTTATCCCCAGTAGACAGCTACATCCCCTCTGAAAGCCACCTTTTTTCTCAGCTAATCTATTTGGTATTGAAGGTCATTAACTTGCCAACTTAAATCATCGCATTGTCAATCTTTGTCTTTTTTCCCTTCTTCTTCTTCTAGTTTCTGTCTTTTAGCTTCTTGTGCCTCTTCTTCTAGGTAAGCTAGGTGTTGGCCATGAATATCTCGTTCTTTTTGTATTTCATCTTCCAAAGAAATGACCCTATCTCCATAAGAAACCATTTTTCCCTTATAATAGGCTACTTCCCTTTTCAATTTGTCGACCACCTCTCTTTCTTCCATCGTCTTCATTTTCTCTAATAGCAAGGTGTTCTCATCCTTTAGTTTCTATTTCTCTTCTTCTGCTCTTGCCAAATCCTTCTCCATTTCCTCAAACTTCAATAAGTCTCTTACAGATTGTTCTGTTTCAAAATCCCAAAGACTATCTTTTGACGGAGGTTGATAAGAGGAATGACTTATTTTTGGAACTATCACATTCTTTCCTCGAGCTTGAAACCACTTTTTATATTCCTTATCGATGTGCTTTATTAGTGGACTGAAGTCCACCTCACGAATGACCAAGTGTTTTCAGGCTTGAAAAAATTTTCCCATCTTACTTTCGTTTCCTTGACTTTTATATTCAAAATCTATCTCTGTAAGCTCTTTTGTTGGTGGAATGAATTGTTGGCGACCAAATTGGCGTAGAACCAAGAGGGGAGTATAAGCGATACATCCCCGTGTCCCCATAAGAGGGACGCAAGAGAAATCCCCACAACTAGTTAGGATACCCAGACTTCCTACCCAAGGAATCTTCCAAAAAACTGTCTGTTTACAGATTTTTTCAAATTCTTCCAACCAATGTTGCCTAGTCCAATCCTCCGACAGTTTTAGCATATGAAAGTTTTCCAGAAGGTTAGCTGTTCTGACATATCTCTTCATACAATCAAACCTGCTCCCAAATGCGTGACAAAATAGCCAGACATATAAGAACTAAAAGCAACATCTCAGTTTTCCTCCTCCATTCTTCCTACAATAGTTGAGGGACAATAACCTGTCGGCTAAAATGGCGGGAATTGGATTCACCCCATTGCAAATAGCTCTATGGAAAACATCTATGGCATCATGACTAATTGCATTTTTGCAGTTGGAAAAAAGAATTAATCAATATATGGCTAGAATCACTAATTTGTGCAAATTCTCCCACTTCCTTTGACCGAGAAAAGTATCAATGCATTTCTTCACAAAATACATGGGCCAAACTTGAGCCTCTCCTTCTTTCCTTTTTTTCTCCCTTAACAATTCTTGCTTACTTACTCCAAAAATATCATCAATTTTTTCTTCAACCACTTTGTGCACAGTATAAGTATATACTTGACTATTTTTAGCTAAAGGCATCCCCAGCATGTGACTATACTCTTCCAAGGTTGGGGTCAAATCTATATCTTTAAATGTGAAGCATCTATAGGATGGGTCCCAGTAGTTCACTGCAGTAATCAATGCCATTCCCTGTACTTTTATCTTTAATAGATCCATGAGCTTAGGGTAGTCTATGTAAAGGGGTCCTCTCTCACTTAAAGGCATCTTCTGAACAAAAAGTCTGATGTCAGCTACGTCATTCATTTTAACAATAACCTTGAGCTTTTTTGACAGTTCAAAACTATATCCATTAGGCAAACAATCCCCTTCTTTTGCTTGTTGTGCTTGAGCGTCTCTCATAAATGCTTTAGAAGGACGTGAAAAAGTTGAATCTTGATTAGCCATGTTAACAATTTATCTCTCAATATCACTCCCTGAGAATTTAAGCAAAGTGGAAAGAATCATCAGAATGAAATAAATAAAATAAGACCAAAAACATGTAAACACCTAAGAAGAAGAATGCTTCTCCCCTTGTCTTATGAAAGGATCAGCCTTAGGTTTAGGATTTCTAGCTTAACGGCCAAGGTCTATCTTAAATCGGACGACATCTATAGTCAAATTACGTGCATGGTTTGGTGATGAGTGCTAATATCTTGAAAGTCCAAGGTACTGCAGACTGCCCCCACCAAAATGATGGAGATCACACCCTACTAACCTGGTTCACAAGGGGATAACCCCTCTGTTTACCCACATCAGCAAGATGATCCACAATCTGAGCAGAAGCTTTCGTGTAAACCACCGAAGGATAAACCTCCCGGTAATAACACTAGGCTCCCTTCTAATCCTAGGTTTAAAATGGCCCGGGTACAGAGCCGATGAGTAGTGTGCAGGGTTACAGTGTTAGTGCACAGTGTGTGCGAGAGAAGCATACAAACCTCAACTTACATCTACCATAAACTACCCAACTGCAATAAAACACAAGAATATGCAACAATAATCAGCTATCTACAAATGCGAAAAATAAATCAACAACATAATCGAAAGCAGAACTACTCNTAAAAAAAAAAAAAAAGACAAAACAAAAGAAAATTTTAGGGGTAAAGAAAATAAACAAGGCCATATTAAGTTCGCACAACTGACTTTCTGGGCTTGACTCTCTAACTATCCCCAGTGGAGTCGCCAAACTGTCACAACGTACCCGAAGGTCGCTACGATGCAGATGGCGAAATAAAAAAAAATTTAAGTTTTCGAAATGAAAACTTTGGATTCACCACCAATTGTATTAAGAAAATAGGGAACAATTGGAAAACCCTTATTTATTTATTTATTAAGTAATAAAAAAAACATCGGTCTACGAACCAAAGAGGATTCGGGAGTCTGTTTATGCGTGAGGAAGGTGTTAGACACCCCACAGCATCCGTCTAAAGACGATTACCCTAAATTAGTTGTACGAATAGAATATGGCCAAAAATGTATATTTTATTTACCCCAGAATAATAAATTGATTACAAGAATATTTGACAAAAATAACAACCCAAAATTTAAACATGCAATGCATGAATTATCTACTGAGACCTAAATCCTTCCACCCCTTCATCGCATGAAGCGACTGTCCAGGGTGGCGCTACCTTCACCTAGATCGGATAAAGAAAGGCATCTCATATAGAACTGACTCACCCTATCCTCCCATGATAATTGAAGGGGCATGCAGATACTACGCGACATAGGTATATTTTTACATGCAATGCAAATGCATGACTTTAAATATTACAAAACTTGTCTCAAAATCTAAGTATTGAGAAATTTTAAATTACATCCAAAAATAAAAATAGATAAATAAAACAACGTTCTTGCTCCACGCTTGCATCTGGATATATTCCGGTTAGGCCTTCCAATTTGCTTGTACTCATAATTACTATGTCTGAGGATGCCTATATATACAAAACATAAAGTAGGCAAGACTGAAAGACTTATGGTTCTTAAGAGACAAAACTGAGAGTGAACTGGAGCCAAAACTTAGAGTGAACTAGACATGCAAAAATTCTAAAAATTATATACATTGAAGCCACATGTCCTACGGTTTTAATAAAATCAACATTACTTAATTTGGATTTGTACAACTTCAGAAAAAAAAAATGAAAGACTGAACACTGCCAAAGATAAAGCATCAGTGTCAGTGCAACCTGGAGCAGCTAAATTCAAACTCGAACTGGCAGTAAACTAGACATGCAAAAAATCCAAAAATTGTACACATTGAAGCTACACATCTTACGATTCTAATGAGATAAAAAGCACGTAAAATGGAGCTGTAAAACTTCAGGAANAGTGAACTAGACATGCAAAAATTATAAAAATTATATACATTGAAGCCACATGTCCTACGGTTTTAATAAAATCAACATTACTTAATTTGGATTTGTACAACTTCAGAAAAAAAAAATGAAAGACTGAACACTGCCAAAGATAAGGCATCAGTGTCAGTGCAACCTGGAGCAGCTAAATTCAAACTCGAACTGGCAATAAACTAGACATGCAAAAAATCCAAAAATTGTACACATTGAAGCTACACATCTTACGGTTCTAATGAAATAAAAACCACGTAAAATGGAGCTGTAAAAATTCAGGAAAAAATGAAACACCGAACACTGCCAGGGATAGGGCATCATTGTCAATGTAACATTATGCAGCTATGTTCAAACTCAAATTGGCAGTAAACTACACATGCAAAAAATTTGAAAATTGTACACAGTGAAGCCACACATCTTACGGTTCTAATAAGATAAGAATCACGTAAACTAGAGCTGTACAACTTCAGAAACAAATGAAAATTTGAACACTGCCAGAGATAAGGCATCAGTGTCAGTGTAACATTAAAGCAGCTATGTTCAAACTCAAACTGGCAGTAAACTACACATGGAAAAAATCTAAACATTGTACATAGTGAAGTCACACCTCTTATGGTTCTAATGAGATAAGAACCACGTAAAATGGAGCTGTACAACTTCAGAAACAAATGAAAAAACTGAACACTGCCGGAGATAAGGCATCAGTGTCAGTGCAACATTAAAGTAGCTATGTTCAAACTCAAACTGGCAGTAAACTACATATTGAAAAAATCTAAAAATTATACACAGTAAAGCCACACCTCTTACGGTTCTAATGAGATAAAAACCACATAAAATGGAGCTGTACAACTTCAAAAACAAATGAAAAACTTAACACTGCCAGAGATAAGGCATCAGTGTCAGTGTAACATTAAAGCAGCTATGTTCAAACTCAAACTAGCAGTAAACTACACATGGAAAAATCTGAAAATTATACACAGTGAAACCACACCTCTTACGGTTCTAATGAAACAAAAATTATGCAAAATGGAGCTCTATAGCTCCAATTTAAAATAAAAATCCAAGCACTGCCAGTACTGGGTTAACAAACCCAAAGATGGCTAAATCAAGTGCTTACTGCTGCAGTAAAGCAAGCAACAAATTTAAGTCAGCCCTTAATCCAAACCTAATCACTCATTATAAAAGTCCCAAATCAAGGACACTTCCAACAATAATTAGCTCAATGCATGCCATTTACCGCTTTGGAAAAGAAGCGTATTGAACTCCCATGCTTGACAGTAAAAATGCAACAAAAGCATTCAAACAAACTCAAATCCTATAAATCTCAAACAAATCTCAAACAAAATAACTACATATGCTAAGCTAAGGGAAAAACCATAAGAATGAAATTAGCAAATAGCAACCTAAAACACGAGAAGATAAGGTCGAACAAAAGGGGAAAACTTCACTAGAAAGCAATGGAAATATATCAAAACAGCACCTGAAATCAAAGCTCCAACAAATGCAAAAATGAAAGATGACTATTCAAAAATTCAACAGGACAGCCATCAATTCAGCACCCAAGCAGAAGAATAAACCAGCCTTCAATTGTATTTAAAAACAACACTTGATAACCCATAACAGCTACCCCAAAATAGTCCTAATTTCTGCCAGTCCAAATAAGGCTAGTACAGCAAGACATACCTATAATACCTCCCACTTAAATGATAAAAATTAAAGAATAAACAAAAAGAAAACAAATAAATTGATAAAAAAAAAAAAACAAAAACAGAGTAGTACCTTGCATATACCAGGACATCAATCGGAAACAAAATAAACTCTAAAGAAGATCTCATAAACACAAAAGAAGCCATCCACACACATGAGATTTGAATTTTGCAAGGATAATTACAACAAGAGTACCAACAGTTATTTAACCCAAGCAATTTTTCTTCTAGACAAATAAGTTTACATCGAAAATATAATGAACAAGCAACTAAACATCAGAAACCAATAATTAAAATAATAAGAACAGAGCCATCCCGTATCTTCAATGCATTACATGATGAAGACAAAATGGACCAAAAACGAGACAAAGAGAAATGAACATAAATTAAAATAAAATTTAATAGAAAGTTACATTGAATCCACAGGAACAAATATAAACTATGATAGAAAAGAAAGGGCTCAAAAATCAAATTAACACAGAGAAGGCAGATATTCAGAAGTGTGTGAGAAATACTCTCTAAAAGATAACCAAAATACACTGAAAACTGAAAAATATTACATGAATCTATTGAGACTTGGATTCAAGAAGGGAAAATCTCACTTGTACAATGATGCTTGAATCGGAATTGCAGATCAGGTAGAGGTGCGATGACTTGATGAAATTAAGCTTTCCTCAAGAAATAAAGCATTGTTCTATGCTCTTTTTCCCCTTCCTTCTCTCCCTCTTTTCTGAAAATCCTCCTCTCCTTTTTCATTGCTTCGCCTCTCCAAGAGGGAAAACGTTTTTCCTCTCTAATCCTCTGCTCAAAAAAATCAGTCCCACTCTCTCTCTCCTTCCCTCTTTTTTTTTTTATTGAAAATCCTCCTCCTTCCTACTCTAAATGATGCATATATCCCTTTTTGTTCAATTCTCCCCTTTTTGCCCCAATGGTAACCGTCCTCTCCTATTTATTCTTTATTTGATTTTCTTTATTTAGTTATTTAATCATTTACTTAAAATAAAAATAAATAAATTAAAGGTTGGACCAATGAGGAGAGAAGGAAATCCATTCCTTGCTCTCCTATTGGTTACTTTAGATCCAATGATGCTAAAAGTAAATTTACAGTATATATATATATATATATATATATATATATATATGTTTATTTATATAATTAAGGAAAATAACAATTATGAACCAAGTGGGCTTAAATAAAAATGGGCTTAGTGAGACAATGGATTAGACTTAGGTTTTCTTTTTAATGTAAAAGCCCAAACAAATAAAAACATTAATTAAAAATTTAAATTTATCGCCAATTTTCTTAAATATATTTTTAACTATCAAATGACCCGGACAAAATACGGTGTCTACAGTCATACACTATGCACACAAGGTTAGTAGAATGCCAAAACACACTAAAACAGGAACACAACACAGAAACACAGAAATAAGGACAGAAAATGGCTAAAACAGAAAGTAATCGATAGAAAGTAATCAGCATAAAGTAAACGATAGAAAGTAATTGACAGAAAGTAATCGACAAAAAGTAATCAACAAAAAATAAATGACAGAAAGTAAATGATAGAAAGTAAATGACATAAAGTAAATGACAGAAAGTAATCGACATAAAGTAATTGATAGAAATTAATCGATAGAAATTAAATGACAGAACGTAATTGACAGAAATTAATCAAAAAAAATTAAATGACAGAGAGTAAATGACATAAAGTAAATGACAAAAAGTAATCGACAGAAATTAAATGACAGAAATTAAACGACAGAAAGTAATCGACAGAAATTAAATGACATAAATTAAATGACAAAAAGTAAATATCATAAAGTAAATGACAGAAAGTAATCTGAATTTAACAAAGCAATCAATTCAAGGAATCAACTAATTCAAGCTAAAATGAAGGAAAAAACAAGGGGGAAATGGAACCAAATCACCAAAATTCATACAGGAGACTTGAAATCATTAACTAACATTGACATTCCCTAGCAACTACGCCAAAATTTGATCGGAATTACCCCTAATCCAATTAAATTAAACCGAATCCCCTAAATATAATGCAATAGAGGGCATGATTCGAGAAGTCTCCCACAAGGAATGTAATGTGTAATTAATAATTTCAAGTTTAAGAATAGAGGATTTTTGAAAAGAGATTATAATAGTAAATTACAGAATTAAACAAAGATTAAGGCAGTTGATTAAAGGCGTAATCTAGCTAGACATCCATCAAAAACCGGTTTGATTCATCCTAGATTAACATGAGTGATTAAGTCCTAATGCAACACTACTAATTGAGTTTAATCACAACTGAAATCTCTAATTATGATCAATTGTTCCTACTGAGTTATCACTCAGGATTCGATTAACCACATACAATCACTAATCTTGTAATCACAAAGACTAAGCAATTAGTGATTAATCTAAAAACCGAACATCAATTAGCATAACATAGCTTCTTTGAATTCTAACCATAGATTAAAGATTGATCAATCTAAATTTTATTTCTTACTTCAATATCCATATAAATCACAAAGATCTCCATGAATTCATACAAAGATTAAAGCAAGGCAAAAATTCAAAGAAGAAGAAGTTGCATTAAGTTTAATCCAATTAAGAACATAATCTCAAAAGCTAAACCGAATTTAATCAAGAGTCTAACTTGGTTACAAAGGATTCTACTCCTCCATGGTCATGAAATCCAAGCTCCAATGAAGAAGTGCAGTCATAAATCAAAGAGCTTCAGAATTTTCAAGAGAGAAAATAAAAGCTGCCTAAAAACTGTCTACCTAGAATTATAAAAACACTGCCTCCTTTAACCTAATTATAACATCAGAAATTAAGTGCACACCAAAAATACTCTTAACCTAGGTTTAATTCTCTGGACCTCATCTTCAAATGGGCTCCGGTTTGGGCCTAAATTGAGGGAGTTAAGCCCAATATACTCTTAAGAGGTCTTTGGAGGTCTCTTGAGTAATCAGCCAGTTTCGATAGGAAATAAGACCATAAAAAAGACATAATTTGGAGAACCGGCCTTCACAACAATTGAAGCCCTACGTCTTAGATTTCCAATGGCACTTGTTTCAAGTCAATAAGACACCTACATCCCAAATTATGGTCCAAAATCTGCATGCGGGTCAGATTCCAGCGGCATCATCTCTACTCTGACTTCCGGGTCAAATTTGACCCATTGAACATCCGAATTGGCCTTGGAGTTCTGAAAAAAAGTTGTAGATAATCCTCTTAGCTTTCCTACAAGGTAAGATTCACAATTTTTGGACATCCACAACTAAGGATATACCCGAAATACAGAAACAATATCAAAACCCTAATAATGTTGAATGAAACAATTAAGCCCAATATGAAGCCAAACTTATGAAATAAGGCCAAGCCCACTCAATTAAGCACTAAAAGATATTTAATACACTAAATATGAGGGTTAATTACTGTATAGAAAATGTGATTATCAATCGGTTAGAATGATAACCACTAGGAAGCAATGTGCAATGGCCCTGCGACCGAGATCAACACTGCCATGTGTACTCGATGGAAGTGACTGAGCTTATCAACATGATATTGAGGCTTTTGCATTTGCAATGTCTTTCCCAACCCGTAATAATTTATTTGCCGTGGAGAACACACGAGATGTGATAGAGAACAAACTCATGGTATTACATACAATTTATGTCGTGTAATTTGAATTTAATTTACATTTGGAAAATCCCCAATACCAATTCTTTTGATTGTAGCTGGTTGTTTATGTTTCAAATGCAGAGAATTCTTGATAGATCTGGCGCAACAATCTTTGGAGTTGAGGATGAGACATGGTTTTTAAAGTCCAATCTAGAGACTAAGTTATGGAAAGTTAAAGTGATGTGTGTTCCATTATTGGTGCGTATCTCTTACAAGTTTGGCGATGGAATAATAAAGTTCTTGGATGACAATGGCATATGTGAGGGCAATGCAGTTCTTTTTTAGCACAAAATTAGGAAAGTCATTTGTTTTTCTCATATACCCAATGCTGTCTATTTGTAGGGGAATTGCGGAGGGTTGTGCAATGAATGTTAGTTGGTTGATGATGATTGTTTCAAATANTAGCTGGTTGTTTATGTTTCAAATGCAGAGAATTCTTGATATATCTGGCGCAACAATCTTTGGAGTTGAGGATGAGACATGGTTTTTAAAGTCCAATCTAGAGACTAAGTTATGGAAAGTTAAAGTGATGTGCATTCCATTATTGGTGCGTATCACTTACAAGTTTGGCGATGGAATAATAAAGTTCTTGGATGACAATGGCATATGTGAGGGCAATGCAGTTCTTTTTTAGCACAAAATTAGGAAAGTCATTTGTTTTTCTCATATACCCAATGCTGTCTATTTGTAGGGGAATTGCGGAGGGTTGTGTAATGAATGTTAGTTGGTTGATGATGATTGTTTCAAATAAAAAATTTCTTTATTAATTTAAATTCAGTGTATTTCTTACTCTACAGTATGTTGACGTTCATTTGGTTAAATTATGTGCATTTGTTCATTATCATATCTAAAATAGTCAACTACTACATACCTAATAGTCAACCATACAATGATAGAGACCATGTAGTTGACTATTTCACCAATGGAGTCGACTATTAAGCAATGATGAACAAAAAGACCAAATATCACCGATTGAAGGTGGTCGACTCCTAACTCGAATGAGTTGACTATATCAACAGAAACCCAATTACATTGATGTTACATTCAAAATTGATCTACCACGTGATTCCCATCAATAATGTAATCAATTAATGTGGTTGAATATAACAAATTGAATCATAGCGGACTTTATGGTTTAAACGAGTCCTAATCTATTTAGGTATTAGGGGAGCATAATTAGGAATTAAGGTCAATTAAGGAAATAAATTAAATTCATATTTGGACAAGGAAAACATGGAAATACATGATGATTGGAGAAAATTTTATGATATTTCATTATATTACCTCCGAAGGTCATGTAATCAGAATTTAATTTGCAGTTTCACATTCAAACTTGGGCAATGTTTAGGTTTTAGGTGAGCATAACTATGAATTGGGTCCAATTAAGGAAATAACTCATATTTTAATTGGTAGTTTAAAATTTGTAATTTGGCAATGTTTGAAAGTTGATTTATGAGGGTTGGAATAAATTTAAATAATTGTATCGATTATGTCTACAGGAATCATATTTGTACTATCTTATTTTTAAGAGTTGATTATTTTTTTATAAGGGTGAACTATAAAGTTGACTATGAGATACTTCATAGTCGACCATATGATTCCAAGGACAATGTAGTCGACTACCACCTTAAAATAGTCGACTATTTATAGCTCAGAATATTGGGTCACATTCCAATTGATTGTAATAAACTATACTCCAACGAGTAGTGGATTATTTCTACCTCGAGAGCAAGTAGTCAACTATTTCGAGATGGTAGTCGACCACATTGTGTGGTGGCAGCGAACTGGTGAATCTTGGCAGAAGAGAGTAGACTCCAAGTTCTTAGTAGTCAACTATTGCGCACTGAACCGTGTTAGTTGACCGTCCCAATCAAATAAAATCCTCTGCGTGTTTCCCATCAATCATGCAATCTTTGTCCTTGAGAATTATTATATAATTACCATTTTAATCAATTAAGTGTGTTCAATATAGCAAATAAAATAATGGCTAACTTTATATATTAATTGAGTCCTAATCTATTTAAGTAATATTGGAGAAAAATTAGGAATCAGTTACCCATAAGGAAATAAATAAGATTCCTATGTGGACAAGGAAAATATGGCAATAAATCAACATGGAGTAACGTGCAAAGGAGGTTAAATCAGCAGAAAAACTAACACACATTTAAATTCGGTTTTTGGTTCTTCTCCTAGACACCATTATGTCCAACTTACTGCGCGTTTGCTGATTGCTCCCAATATGGATTTGAGTTCCTTTTGGTTGTGTATTTGGTGGTCACGTTTTGTGGTGCATTTTACATGTGAGTGTTCTATATATTAGTGAGTTATGTATGGATTGATATTCTCTTTTGTACACGTGAAGAGTTTCCATGGCACAAGGAAACCGAACCACTGTGAAGGCGATTGTGCCATACACATATAATGGCCGTGGTGCTAATAAGCACTAGCAAACCAATGCTTTCTTGAGGGCAAAACACCAGCTCATAAGATCTAAGTCATTTGTTGTCTAGATTACTCATGATCGGATGCGTAACTCTTACCTGGTAATTTAATAGAATGGTCAGTAGTCACCTAGTAATGCATGAATGATACATAACTATAAAATCTAAATATTTTTCTCTCATAGGATATTCCTACAGAATTTGCGAAGAGGCATAAGAACAAATGGATAGAATATCGGTTGTTAACATGAGTCAGTAATAAAGATGGTTAGGTGGTTCATGTGGTAACTCATCCAATGGGGGCTATTTCGGTGACACTCGAACGTTGCTGGAAATGTTTTAGGGATGAAAACAATATTTCTATTGGGGACACTATCCTTTTCAAGGTGATAAGGGAAAGCACTCTTAGTTTTGAGATCATAAAGGACAAGGTCTGTTACTCCTTTTTGGTAACCAATTTGCTATATTATAAGAATGTGTTTAGGAATTTTTTATGCACTTTTAATGATGTGTTTGATGTATTATCCTTTTCACTTCGATCCAGGGTGAAGATGTTGGTATAGCATTGATGATAGATCGTTACTGAGAAAGCCATTGGTTTCACATGTATTTGATTCACGGAAGAATGTTACGTAAAATGTGAACGCAAGTACACGTGCCGTAATTAAGTAATAAAGAAGTGAGATTAATTATCGTCCCACGGAGACTATGGCTATTAAGTACCAAAATTATGCATATTCTAATTTTATCTAGACAATTGATAGGTGAATTTTTTATGATAATTGAATGCAAAATTGTAAGCAATGAACAATCACTTATAAAAATGAGTAAGAATATGGTGACAAAATATCTAGGATGTCGATTTCACCGTAGCTAGTCTGGATTTTTATCCCTAAATCATTAATCAACAACATTCTTCCTAATTGATAGCTAAGAACCCTAAATCATTCATTAGCCTTTCCCAAGGTCAAACAAATATATTCCTAAACTACGAATCCACTATATTCCTATGTGGATTGCGAATAATTTCCGAATTCAATTCGTTCTATGGTTCTTTTTATTAGCTACATAGATCATAAGGGTATATTCCTATCCCTTATGGAATCTATGTTCTTAATCCCTATGGTCCTCTATCACAACTAACTTTCCAGTATCATTGTAATCACCTGCTCATCTAAATTGATGGCCAGTCAAAAAGAAGCATTACGTATAGAGACCAAGAAGTCAATTTAAGAAGAAGGTCCTTTGATTAATTCATTAGAAATAACAATCCATCCTAAGCTAGGCTACATCTCCACCCTAGATGGTGGAATTAGTTCATGATAATTGCAGAAAATGACATTACACACAGATTAGACATCAATAACAAGAGAGAGATGAAGAATTGAACTATGGAATGTGACGATTCGATGCCGAAAGTCTCGATCTTCAAGCTTGAATCCGCTTCTCTTCTTGCCTCTTCTCTAAAAATGTGGAACCCTAATTTAGACTTTAAGAGTCCTATTTATAGGTCCTAGGAAGTTTAGGAAGAAAAGAAATTAAAATAAAATAGGATTCCTAGTGAAAATAGGAAGCCAATGGGTCAAATCACGAGTTGACCATCAGGGGGCTGCAGCCTTCGGTTTGGGCGCTGTGGCACCCTGAAGTTTCTTGATGGGCGCTGCGGCGCCCTTCTTTCTAGATTTCTGTTCTACTTACTAAAGCTAGGGCGCTGCGGCGCCTGCTGTAGGGCGTTGTGGCGTCCTCCTTGTTACGTGCTAGGGCGCTGTGGTGCCTAGTATAGAGTGCTGTGGTGCCCTTCTCTCTGTCCTCAGTTTGTTGCTTCCTGAACATAGGGTGTTGTGGTGCCTAGTATAGGGTGCTGTGGCGCCCTCCTTCCTGAAATCTGGCTAGTTAACGCGTTGGGGCGCTGCGGCACCCTGAGTGGGGGCTGCGGCGCCCAAACCTTGCCTTCAATTCCAACTTGCATGATTTTCCTTTTTTCTTGCACCGAATTTGCTTCGAAATGACTTTCAAGGTTCCTAAAACATAAACCTACAAAAAGGAGACTTAAATTATGAAAACCTATCCTAAGATATTCAAGAGTAGACACAAATCAAGCAAGAATAATACGAGATAAGCAGTATAAAACCGACTTATCAAATACCCCCAAACTTGAGATTTTGCTCGCCCTCGAGCAAAACCAAGGGCTCTATTCAACTTTTCGAACTCCAGACAAATGTCTTTGCTCTACTCCTCCATTAGGTCTCAAAGATAGGGAAAAATCAGAATTCCAGAAAACATACTTAAATCAGAATAGTGAAGTACTCTATCATTGAATTCCTTCACAACTAACAAACTCCTTGAGTGTGTGTGTGTGTATCCATGCACATTGACCAAATGGAATATTAATCATTTTATACATGCTTTTACTCATAGATGTTTGACCTCTGAATTTGAATATTAAAGAACTCCATAGGCTAGTTATCATGTCACTCTCCACAAATGTAGGCTTATTGTTAACATTAAAGATCAAAAAGTCTTTTCCAAGCTTGTAATGTAAAGCTATATTTAGGGTGTGGCATAAGGTTATCAATATGGCTCAAATCACCCATGACACATTGCCTCAGCTAGGATTCTAGAGCACTTCTTTCACTTAGGTTTTCACCCAATCTTTTCATTGCTTTCCTGTCTCACTTGTCAACTACCTTGATTCTTTTCTCTTTGCTTTCTTTTTCCTCTTGTTCTTTCTTACATGGTTGGTTTCATCCCCAACTTTTATTCCTTCTTTTATTTATTCACGGGGGTGACCAACCTTTTTCATTCACATTGTGAGTCAAGAGGGCACAATTTTTGTGCATATATATATTTTTTTTCAAGGTTCATTACTCCACCCATCCTCCCTATATGTCAATGTGCTCTCAATATTTTTCCTAGCATCTGTATGAATCATGAGTGTAAGGTTAGGGAAAATACTGAAGGTTTCAGATTTTTGTATGGGTTGACAAAGAAAAGATCAAGTGTCAGGCTCAACTGGGGTGACTAAGGGGGTTAACAGAACATGGTTTGTCTTGAAAGGCTCAATCTATCCAAACAATGCCTAGATTATCTCCTTAATGTCTCAAAGCCTAGGATTTCGCCTCAAGTGGCATTCTAACTAGTTCTAGAGTTCACATGAGGTCATTAAGTGTTAAGCATGCATAAATTTACTTTGAAGTTCACTAGGGTCATGCATTGGATCAAGTACTTAAAGTGTGTCAAGGAGAAAGTTAATCATAGCAGAAAAATCACAGGTGTGTAATCATGTAACTTAAGTTTATGCATATTTTCAAAATTCTGATTACTACACAAAAGATTTTATCACTGACCCTGGAGTTTCAAACTTACACAAATATCATCTCATTACTCATTACTACAAGTTATGGGAATAGAAAACAATTACGTACTTAGCACATAAAATAGTGTTTTTCTACCCCCAAACTTAGTACATGCATTGTCCTCAATGAAACCCAAAAAGAAAGAAAAATACTTCCCTAGAAGGCTTCAGACATGCTGTCGGTGTCGCCCGGGTCCTCATCGGTGGCACCGTAGTCCTCGTCGAGGCTAGGAGAATAAGGCGGAAGCACCGGTGGCGGCGGGAACGGTGGAATGGCGGAGCACTGGCTATGAAACTCGGCCAGATGAGCATTAAAGCTCATCTGGTGCTCAAAAAAAAGGTCGGCTCGCTCCATGAATCTCTCAGTCTAATGCATAAAACTGGATAAGCGATCCACATACTGGAGTAGGCGAGATATCTGACGCTCTAGGTGGGCCAAGCTAGACCCGGAGGAACTCGACGGCTGGGTCTCAGGTGCCTGTGTGGCGGTAGATGGGGGTGTCCGCGGAAGTGCCCGATGGCGTGCCGGCAGTGGTGCACTGGATTGTGGACTCTGAAGACGGTGGGCGGTGGCGTCCAATGGTTGCTTCGGATGAAACAACTCCTCCTTAGCCCTCCACTCTACCCCGGCCTGCTGACATAACATCTGAATCACCGAGGGGTGGCCAAAGGCAAAGCCTTTGGTGCTGTCGATGGACTGGAGAATGGACTACTGGATGATAGTGCCGATGTCGATGGACTTCCCCGTCACAATGCAATAGAGGAGGATGGCCCGGTGCGCGGTGACATCGCTCAGGTGGCCCGTAGGAAGAAGGCGGGCACACAAGAAATGGTACCACACCTTGCTCACGGTCTCCAATGCCAATGCTCGAAATGAAATAGGGGTGTCGTCGCGCAACTTCCACTATGTATCCGACTGGCAGAGGGTGCGAATGATGGTGTCCCAGTCGGGTCCATCATGGAGGTAGCGAAGGTATTCATCGTTGTCAATGTCCGGGAGGCCGAATAGTGCGTTGATGGAGCGATTGTCGAATGGTACCCATTTGCCCCTCACAAACACCTTGAACTCCTTTCGGAATTTGGCGTTGGCATAGAACTCCTTGATGACAGACACCACGGCTGTGATTGGATGATCCATAAAGTGCAACCATCCATTAATGTCGGCTAATTCCCGAATTTTAGGATTGAGAGCTCTGGTGAAAACCAAGCCTTGCTCAGGCACTAGTGCTTTATGGATGACGGCATCCAAGAACCAGGCCTCTGCCTCCTTGTGCACAAACTTCTTTCGGTCATAAGTTCCGGAGCCGGAGGGGGATGCAACTGCCTTCTGCTTGGCTGGTGGTGCCATGGGTGTAAGAAATGGAGATGCACCTGGGCACTGCGGCGCCTATTTCTCTGTGGCCTTGCTCGTGAAAGGGCGTTGTCGCGCCCTGAAGTTGGCGCTGTGGCGCCCTTGGTTCTGGCCCTGCTGTGCCTCTTGTCCGAGACTAGGTTGCTGTGGCGTCTTGGGTAGGGTGCTACGGCGCCCTCGCTTCAGTCTTCTTTGCATTGTACGAAAGGGCGCTGTGGCGCCCTGAAGTGGGCGCTGAGGACATGCGCTGCGGCGCGCAAGCTTCTGCCCTGTTTTGTGAATCCGGTCATTTCAGCCTTAATTTCCCAGCTTTTGGACCCCCAAACTTGTTTCCTCACCTGTTTAAACATAAATTTGAAGAAAGAGAAGAAAAATAGTTACTAAGAATACTAAAAATTAATAAATAACTGAAAGACTCTAATCAAGTAAACATAAAAGATAGGGTTCAGAATGATGGGTTGCCTTCCAACAAGTGCTTGGTTTATAGTCCTCAGCCTGACATGTTCTGAAAAGCATCAACCGGGGGTGGTGAGAGTGATGGATGATTTTGGAAACTCATCCCCACCATCCACGTAGTGCTTCAAGGGTTGGTCATTGACCTTGAACTTACGATCTCTACTTTTGACTTCAATAGCTCCATGGGGAAAAATAGTGTCAACAATGAAGGGACCCGACCATCGGGACTTCAATTTTCCAGGAAATAACTTAAGACGGGAGTTGAATAAGAGGACTTTTTGACCCGGAATGAATACACGCTTCTGGATGCGTTTGTCATGCCATGTCTTGGTTCTTTCTTTATAGAGCTTGGCATTTTCATATGCATCGTGGCGAAATTTATCAAGCTCATTCAATTGAAGTAACCTTTTTTCACCCGCAACTTTTAGATTAAAGTTCAATTTCTTGGTGGCCCAGTATGCTTGATGTTCCACTTCAACTGGTAGATGACAAGCCTTCCCAAAAACCAACCGGTATGGTGAGGTGCCGATGGGTGTCTTGAATGCTGTCCTGTATGCCCACAGTGCATCGTCCAGCTTCCTTGCCCAATCTTTCCCTATTGGCATTTACCATTTTCTCCAGAATCCATTTCAACTCCCGGTTAGAAATCTCCACTTGTCCATTAGTCTGTGGGTGATAGGCAGTGGCAATCCGATATATAACTCCGTATTTGGTCAATAGGGCACCAAGATATTGATTTTTGAAGTGCGTGCCTTCATCACTAATTAGTGCTCAGGGAGTGCCAAACCTAGTGAAAATGTGCTTCTTCAGGAAGTTCACCACCACTTTTGAGTCATTGGTTGGTGTAGCTATTGCCTCCACCCATTTAGACACATAATCCACGACCACCAATATGTACTGATTGTTGTAGGATGAAGGGAAAGGACCCATGAAATCGATTCCCCATACATCAAACAACTCCACCTCTAGAATATTATTCAGTGGCATTTCATGACGACGTGAGATGGTACCTGTTCTTTGGCAACGATCACAAGCCGAGACATAAGCGTGTGCATCCTTGAAGATGGTAGGCCAGTAAAAACCAGATTGAAGAATCTTGGCTACTGTTCTAGTTGCACCATGGTGTCCACCATAGGGTGATGCATGGCAATGATGGAGAATGCTTTCCATCTCTTCTTCAGGAACACATCGTCGAATGATAGAATCAGAATAGTGTTTGAAAAGGAGTGGCTCATCCCAGTAGTAATGCTTGGCCACGGAAAGGAATTTCTTCCTTTGATGGTAGCTTTGATCCGGTGGAAGAAGGTTGACAACTAAGAAGTTAGCATTGTCACTAAACCATGGTTGAACTGTGGTAGAAAGAGCAAAGAGTTGCTCATTCGAAAAAAAAGTCATCAATGGGAACTTCAGTATCCCCTAACTCATCTGGAGCCTCAAGTCTAGAAAGATGATCTGCAACTAGGTTCTCAGTGCCTTTCTTGTCTCTAATTTCCAAGTCAAATTCTTGTAAGAGAAGAACCCATCGAATTAACCTTGGTTTGGCATCCTTATTCTCCAATAAGTATTTGATGGCAGAGTGATCAGTGAAGACTATTACCTTCGAGCCAATGAGATATGCTCTGAATTTGTCGAAGGTGAAGACAACCGCTAGGAGCTCCTTCTTAGTAGTGGCATAATTCATCTGAACAGGGTCAAGTGTACGGCTGGCATAATAAATGGCATGTAGCAACTTGTCCCATCGTTGACCCAAAACTACCCCAACTGCATAGTCACTGGCGTCACACATGAGCTCGAAAGGCAATGACCAATCTAGTGCAATAATAATGGGTGTCGAGGTCAAAGCCTTTTTCAAATTTTTGAACGCCTGAAGACATTCCTTAGAAAACACAAATGGAACGTCCTTTAAGAGAAGGTTGCATAAGGGCTTAGTGATCTTGGAGAAATCCTTGATGAACCATCTATAGAAACCTGCATGTCCCAAGAAACTTCTCACACCTTTAACTGAAGTAGGTGGAGGCAATTTCTCTATGCTAGCAATTTTTGCCCTGTCCACCTCAAGTCCCTGAGCTGAAACCTTGTGTCCAAGCACAATACCCTCTTGGACTATAAAATGACACTTCTCCCAGTTGAGAACCAGATTGGTCTCCTCACATCTTTTCAAAACAGCAGATAAGTGTCAAAAGTAGATCCAAATACGGAGAAGTCATCCATGAAAACCTCAATATAATGCTCCACCATATCAGAGAAAATAGACATCATGCACCTTTGGAAAGTAGCTGGTGCATTGCATAATTCAAAGGGCATGCGCCTGAATGCAAAAGTCCCATAGGGACAGGTGAAAGTCGTCTTCTCTTAGTCTTCGGGAGCAATGGAGACCTGATTATATCCAGAATAGCTGTCAAGGAAGCAATAATAGGCATGACCTGCAAGTCGATCAAGCATCTGATTAATGAACGGTAGGGGAAAATGGTCCTTCCTTGTAGCTTTGTTCAACTTCCTGTAGTCAATGAAAACTCGCCACCCAGTGACTGTCCGTGTAGGAATGAGCTCATTATTCTCATTCTTGACAACCGTCATGCCGCCCTTCTTAGGCACTACCTGCATTGGACTCACCCATGCACTGTCGGAGATTGGGTAGATGATACCGGCATCCAGAAGCTTCAGTACTTCTGCTCGCAACACCTCTTTCATATTCGAATTCAGCCGACGTTGATGCTCAGTGGAGGGTTTAAAGTCATCTTCCATCAAAATCTTGTGCATACACAAGGAGGGGCTGATCCCCTTTATGTCTGAGATGGTCCATCCGATGGCTGCCTGATGCTCCCTTAAGATCCTTAGTAACTTATCCACCTCTTCCTCCTTTAGGAAAGATGAAATAATGACCGGAAGAGTGGAAGAGTCACCAAGGTAAGCATATTTAAGATGCTCAGGTAAAGGCTTGAGTTCTAGCACAGGAGGTTTCTTTATAGATGGAGGAGGTCGTGAACCACCTTTGCCAAGTTCCTCATAGGATCTTTTGATAAACTGAGGAGGAACAACATTCAAGAAGTTCACACAACTGTTGATTTCTGGATTTTCCTCAGGAGAGATGCCTAAAAGACAAGCTTCCAATGGTTCTAGAGGGTGACTAGCTAGAAAGGCCTTTGTAGTGCAATGGTCAATCATGTCAAGCCACATACAACTGTTTGCTTCATCACACTGCTTTAGAGGCTTGAAGACATTGAAGGAAACTTCTTCAACGTTGACTCTAAGTATGAGTTACCCCTTCTGCACATCAATGAGGGCATTCCCTGTGGCCAAGAAAGGTCGGCCAAGGATAATGGGTATCTCCTGATCTTCCTCCATATCAAGCACTACGAAATCCACAGGGAAGATAAACTTGTCCACTTTTATGAGCACATCTTCTAGGATTCCTCTGGGGGTACTTGAGAGATCAATCTGCTAACTGGAGAGTGATAGAGGTCGGCTTTGCTTCTCCCAGTCCAAGTTTCCTGTAAACAGATAAAGGCATTAAATTAATAGATGCACCTAAATCACATAATGCCTTTCCAAAGAAAATATCACTAATAGTGCAAGGAATAATAAAACTCCCTGGATCTTTGAGCTTTGGAGGTAACTTGTTCTGGAGAATGACACTGCACTCTTCATTAAGTGCAATTGTTTTATAGTCCTCTAATCTCCTCTTATTAGTGAGAATCTCCTTCATGAACTTCACATAACTTGGGATTTGTGCCAATGCCTCTGCGAAAGGTATGTTGATGTGGAGCTTCTTAAAAACTTCAAGAAATTTAGAGAACTGCTTGACCATGTTCTGCTTCTGAAACCGATGAGGAAACGGCACCCGAGGTTTGTAAGGTGGAGGATTATCAGGGAAGAGAATAGACTTTGATTTTCGCTCCTCAACTACCTCTCCCTTAGGTGTATCATCTGAAGGTACAGTAGTCACTTTGTTGTTTTCTATGGTTGTTTCTGCTGCTGTATCCTTTCTCTTCGGTTCTTCAAGTATTTTACCACTTCTCAGAGATATTGCTTTGACTTGCTCTTTGGGATTTCTCTCTGTATTGCTAGGCAGTGAACCTTGGCCTCTTGATGAGAGTAAATTGGAGATTTGCCCCATCTGTACCTCTAAGTTTCTGATAGAAGCCGCTTGATTTTAGAGTGTTGTGTCTGTCCTTGTCATGAACTGAGTGGTATTCACTGTGAGTGTAGCAAGGGCATCTTTTAAAGAAATCTTAGGCGGTGCAGGAGCTTGCATATAAGGTTGAGACGGTAGCTGAAATCCAGGTGGCTTAACCACATTTTGAGAATTTTTCCAGGAGAAATTTGGGTGGTTTCTCCGTCCCAAATTATATGTATTCGAGTACGGGTTGCTTGGCCTATTAGAATTCCCCACAAAATGAGCTTCTTCAAAAAATGGAGGTGCTTCTAATGTCACAATTGGGCAATCCGTACTTGAGTGTTCACCATGACACACTTCACAAGCAGCAACGGTTGAATGGATGGCATTAGCTGTAAGAGTGCCCAAGTGCTTTGCAATTGTGTCCATTTTTGCAGTAAGAGCAACAAGGGCGTCTACAGCATGCAACCCATAGCCTTTTTAGCTGGAATCCTTTCAGATGGCCATTGGCAGGCATTATTCGCCATTTGATCAAGCAGCTTAATAGCTTCCTCAGCCGTTTTCTCCATAAGGGAACCATTTGCAGTAGCATCAAGTAAGCTAGTGTTGCCATTCAGACCATTGTAGAAGATTTGAATTTGCATCCACTCCTGTAAGCCGTGATGTGGGCACTTTCTCATCAAATCCTTGAACCGCTTGATTGGAAATGTCACTTAACTAATTAAATTAAACCGAATCCTCTAATTAGAATGCAATAGAGGGCATAATCCGGGTTTGTCTCACAAGGAATGCAATGTGTAATCAATAATTTCAGGGGATTGTAAAACAGAATTGTATTTCTAGATTGTAAAAAGCAGAATTGAAATAGGATTAATTAAGTTGATTAAAACGTAACCTAGCTAGACATTCATCCATAAACCGGTTTGATCCATCCTAGATTAACATGAGTGATTAAGTCCTAATGCAGCAATGCTAATTGAGTTTAATCACAACCGAAATCTCTAATTATGACTAATTATTCCTACTAAGTTATCACTTAGAATTCGATTAACCTCATTCAATTACTAATCTTGTAATCACAATGATTAAGCAATTAGTGGCTAATCTAAAAACTGAACCTCAATTAGCAATTCTTCAAATGATTCATGCATAGAATTAAAGATTAATCAATCTAAATTCTATTTCACACCTAAACATCCATATAAATCACAAAGATCTCCATGATTCATATAAATATCCAGACAATCAGAATCCAATGAAAAACGAAATTGCATTAAGCTTAATCAAATTAAGTACATAATCTCAAGAACAAAACCAAATTTAATCAGAAGTCTAACTTAGTTACAAGAGTTCTACTCTTCCATGGTCATGAAATTCAAGCTCCAATAAGGGAAGAAAACCATAGTTCAATAAGTTCCAGCAAATACAAAAGAGAAAACTAAAACTGTCTAGTCTAGAATTGATAACTCATCTACCTCCTTTCTCTGATTATAACTTCCTAAACTTCATGCACACCTAATTTACCCCTAACCTAGTTTAAACCTCTGGACCTCAGCTTCAAATGGGCTCCAGTTTGGGCCTAATTGGGTCTGAATTGAGGAAGTTAAGCCCATTTAAGTCCATATAGGTCTCTGGACTAATCAGCCATTTTCGACAGGAAATAAGACCATCTTAACTTCATAATTTGTTGAACTAACCTTCATAACAATTTAATCTCTGCGTCTTAGATTTCCAATGGGACTAGTTTCAAGTCCATACAACATATACAACACAAGTTATGGTCCAAACACTGCATGCGGGTTAGGATCCAGTAGCAGCAACTCTACTCTGACTTCCAGGTTAAATTTGACCCACTGAACGTCTGAATTGGCCTTGGAGGTCTAAATGAAAGTTGTATATAATCCTCTTAGCTTTCCTACATGGCAAGAATCACAATTTTTAGACATCCAAAACTAAAGATATACCCAAAATATAGAATAGTGTCAAAACCCTAATAATGCTGAAAAACACACTTAAGCCCAATTTGAACTTAATTAATGAAATATGACCCAAGCCCAATCAAATAGGCCCAAAATAGGATTAGGAGGTTAAAAATGAGAATTAATTAATATATAAAAATACTGTTCATCAAATCCCCCTACACTTATCCTTTGCACGTCCCGGGCAAACTAGAGTTAAAACTAGGAAAGAAGGAAAATAACTAAGAGATCATTTCCCAACAACAACTTCCAAGAATGCAAAAGTTAAGTGAGCAAGAAGAACAATCAAGAATTTAAAAGAATCAAAACAATCATGAATCTATTTCTTGCACTTTCAATCAAGGAACAAAATGTCGTGTCGTTTCGGACGAAACACACGAAATTTTTTGGTTTCGTAAGATAACGACACGAAACATGGTTCCAATTCCGAAAATCAACTGTTTCCATCGAAATAGAAGAGATTCGGTGCATTTCGAAGGAAATGAAGAAATTTCGGTGCATTTCGAAGCGAATCAGAAATCAAGGGATAGAGGCCAGAGGAAGGGAGGGAAGGAGAGAGAGATAGATTACGGAATGCAGAGGAAGAAGGAGACAGAGATCACAACGAAAGAGAAAAAAAGAGATCACAGGGGAGGAGAGAGAAACAAATCGAAGAGGAAGAGAGAGAAACATGTAGTAGAGGAAGACTGAGGAAGATTCCCACCACAGTCACTGGCATGACCTCGCCGTTGGGTTGGAAATAGCTCATCATTCCCAATTTGGTGCCCATAACTCCAACTCCGGTCTCCATGCTCATAACCACCATGCTGCTCTTGGGCCTTCTTCCTCCTCCCCTACTCACAGAGAAGAGCTTTGAATGGTGCTGTTGCTCCAATTTCATAAATGGGTTCTTGATTTTGCATAGTGAAACTATGAACGAACACTTGGTGTGCAAGGTAGAAGCGGCATTGTGATGGGAAAGTGGTGGAGGAGACAAAGTTGAAGTTGCAGAATAAGAACAAGGAAGTAAAGAAGAAATTGAGAAAATTGACATGGTTTTTGTCTCTGTGATTTTGCCCAAAAAATTCAGAGGGTGAGCATCGCTTTGCTACTAACTCAACCGCGATAGAAGAAGAAAAATGAAGCCAAGAAGCTATGCACTATGCAGGCTGGAAGAGAGATAGTCATTTTTGGTAGCCAAAATGAGTGTGTTTCGGGCAAAAATAGTTATTTAATATTACATTATCTAATTTTATATAATTTTATCATCATTATTATATTAAAAAAATTTAAAATTTTTAAAATTATTACTTAAAAATATTTGAAACTTAAAGTATAATATGTACTTTTCATTAAGTTTTATGTATCTTAAATATTTTTAAACATTTTTAGACATTGATTATATTAATGTTATTTGGTTACAAATGTAATTATTCAATACTATATTATCTAATTTTATATATTTTTATCACTATTATTATGTTAGAATCTTTTAAAATTAAAAAAAGTTATTGCTTAAAATTATTTAAAACGTTTCTTAAAAAATCTTCCGTTTCCAC
>QAOA01006379.1:0-33222 GCA_003255065.1 Cercis canadensis | reverse complement strand
GAACATGTTGAACCACACCAAAACAGCAAACAGAGAAGGGAAAAATAACAGAAAACACAAAACAGACACGTAAAATAGAACCAACAAACAGAATTAAAAACATCAACAGAACAAAACTAAACAACAAGAACAGAAAATTAACATAATCCAAAAGAACAACAAAAATAGAAACATAATAACAGGAACATAATCCAAAAGAACTCCCCTGAAGCTCAATTAAGTCGGGTAGATGGCATTACTCAAAGCCACTTCCTCAACCAAACTCTCATCTCCACCATGGAACTTCTTAAGTCGATGTTCATTGACCTTGAAGGTCCTCCCCGTAGTCACATCTCGGATTTCAACTGCACCATAAGCAAAAATATTATTGACAACAAAAGGTCCCTCCCATCGGGATCTCAATTTACCTGGCCACAACTTAAGGCGAGAATTGTATAGAAGCACTTTCTCTCCCACTTGGAATTCCTTCCGAAAGATCAGCTTATCATGAAAGGCCTTAGTCTTCTTTTTGTACAGCCGAGAGTTCTCATAGGCCTTTAATTAGAGCTGTCAAACGGGCCAGCCCGCCCCGCCCCGCCTCAACCCGCCACCCAAACGGGGCAGGCTCAGAAACCCGCTTCCAAACGGGCCAGCAAAACCTTAACCCAACCCAACCCTTTTGCATGGCAGGGCAGGCCAACCCAACGGGCCCAACCCATTTTGACACCTCTACCTCTAATCGGAGTTCCTCTAACTCTTGAAGTTGTAACTTCCTCTCGACTCCTGCTAGTCCTATGTCCATGTTGCAAGCCCTAACTGCCCAATACGCCCGATGCTCTAACTCCGATGGTAAGTGACACGCCTTCCCAAAGACAAACCTATAAGGCGACATGCCTATAGGTGTCTTGTAGGCGGTCCGATATGCCCATAATGCATCCTCCAACCTCTTACTCCAATCCTTTCTATCCGGCCTCACAGTTTTTTCCAAAATTCTCTTAACCTCTTGATTAGAGACTTCGGCTTGGCCATTCGTCTGAGGATGGTAAGGGGTGGAAGTCTTGTGGAAAACTCCATACTTGCTCAGCAATGTCTTCATGTTCCGGTTGCAGAAGTGTGATCCTTGATCACTGATGATCGCTTTGGGTATGCCAAACCTACAAAAGATATGTGATCTAACAAACTCTACAACCACATGAGAATCATCAGTCCTGGTGGGAATAGCCTCCACCCATTTGGAAATATAATCCATAGCCAACAGAATATAAACAAAGCCAAAGGAAACAGGAAATGGATCCATAAAATCAATACCCCAATCATCAAAAAGCTCACAGAACAACAAATGTTGTTGGGGCATCTCATTCCTACAAGTTATATTCCCTAATTTTTGGCATTGCTCACAAGATTTACAAAAGGCATATGCATCATGAAACAAAGTGGACCAATATAGACCAGAATCTAATACTTTCCTAGTTGTTCTCTGAGGACCAAAATGGCCTTCACAGGCATAGGAATGACAGAAAGTAAGCACATAATGGAACTCATGGTTAGGCACACATCTCCTAATTATCTGATCACTACAGAATCTCTACAAATAAGGATCATCCCACACATAATATTTAGCCTCACTCTTAAATTTGTCAATCTATGCATGTGTGAGGTGTGCAGGCAAAGCATGAGCACCTAGATAATTAACAATATCAGCAAACCAGGGAAACTCACCATGCAGCCCTAAAAGCTGTTTGTCAGGGAATGAATCCTGAATAGGAAACTGCTCATCAGAATCTCTCTCGATCCTGCTCAGGTGGTCAGCAACCACATTCTCTGCTCCACTCCTATCTTTAATCTCAAGGTTGAACTCTTAGAGAAGGAGCATCCATCTGATCAATCTGGGTTTGGCATCTGGTTTCTTCAGGAGGAACTTGAGTGCTGCATGGTCAGAAAAAATCACCACATGAGAACAAAGCAAGTAAGATCTAAATTTATGTAAAGCAAAGACAATTGCTAAAAGCTCTTTCTCGGTTGTGATATAGTTGACTTGGGCAGAATCAAGTGTCCTCGAGGCATAGTAAATCACATGATGGGCCTTACAAACCCTCTGGGCAAGGACTGCTCCCACTGCGTAGTTGGATGCATCACACATCAACTCAAATGGCAGCGTCCAGTCGGGAGGTCGGATGATGGGAGTAGAAGTGAGAACCTTCTTGAGGTGATCAAATGCATTCTTGCAAGGCTGGCTGAAAATGAAATCCACATCCTTTTGCAGCAGGTTGGACATCGGGATGGCAATCTTGCTAAAATCACGAATGAAGCGCCGGTAGAATCCTGCATGACCAAGAAATGAACGAACTTCCAGCACGCATGCGGGGTAAGGCAAAGAAGAAATAACATCAATCTTAGCAAGATCTACCTCTAAGCCTTTGCTAGAGACTACATGTCCTAGGACTATACCTTGTTCTACCATAAAATGACACTTTTCAAAATTCAGAACAAGATTAGTCTCTATACACCTATGCAAAACTCTAGACAAGCTATATAGGCAGTCATCAAAGGAAGAGCCATATACAGTAAAATCATCCATGAATACCTCCATACAATGCTCTATAAAATCAAAAAATATACTAATCATGCAACGTTGGAAGGTACGGCATCCGTCGGTATGCAAAGGTGCCGAAGAGGCAGGTAAAGGTGGTATTTTCCTGATCCTCCAGTGCAATGTGAATCTGGAAATAACCAGTGAATCCATCCAGAAAGCAATAGTGGGACTTTCCTTCCAGCCGCTCCAACATCTGATCAATAAATGGAAGTGGGTAATGATCCTTGCAAGTAGCCTGATTAAGCCACATGTAATCAATACAGACCCTCCAGCTATTTTGAGCTCGAGTGGGAATGAGCTCATCATGCTGGTTCTTCACCACTGTCACTCCTGACTTCTTTGGAACAACTTGCATTGGGCTCACCCACTTGCTGTCTGAGATTGGGTAAATAATTCCAGCTTGAAGAAGCTTAGTTATCTCCTTCTTGACCACATCCAGAATCAGTGGATTGAGTCTCCTTTGTGGCTGCCTCACTGCCTTAGCATCTTTCTCAAGTAGAATTCTGTGCATGCAGGTAGAAGGACTGATGCCAGGTATATCTGCCAGTGTCCACCCAACTGCCTTCTTGTTCACTCTCAGAATGTGCAACAACCTTGCCTCTTGCTCAGGTTGAAGGTTCTTGGCAATAATAACTGGCAGCTGCTCATTCTCCTCTAAAAATGCATAAGTCAAATGCTCAGGGAGGGGTTTAAGCTCCAGTTTGGGTGGCTGCTCTATGGAAGGAAGTAAGGTCTTGGCTGCAGCCTCTAGTGCATAAATCTCCCCCTCACACTTAGCATCAACTACTTCAATAGCCTCTGTGATAGAATCATTGCTCTCTAAAAATTTAGTAATCCCTAAGCAAACATAGCAAACAGAATCACTATCACAGTCACAACAAATTGAATCATCCAAGAACAGCAACTCAGGAGGTTCAGAGGGAAGACTATCATCAACCTCATCAACTAACTCATCAATAATATCAATGCAGTAAACAGAATGGTCTTCCATGGGATATCTCATGGCATCAAGGATATTAAACTGCACTATACTATCACCAAACTCCATTGAAAAAGTTCCATAATGGACATCTATCTTGGTTCTAGCAGTCTTGAGGAAAGGTCTCCTAAGGATGATTGGATTCTTGCTGTTTGTTGATTCACCCTCCATGTCTAGGATGTAGAAGTCAACAGGGAAAAATAACTCATTAACCCGAACTAGTACATCCTCAATCAGGCCTGCAGGGTATTCATTGCTTTTGTTTGCTAGTTGGATCACCACTCTTGTTGGTTGCAAGGGTCCCAATCCAAGTGACTGAAAAACTGACTTGGGCATGACATTGATAGAAGCTCCAAGGTCCAACATAGCATCCTCAAACTTACAATTTCCAATGACACAAGGTATGGTAAAAGTTCCAGGATCTTGGCACTTCTTAGGCATAGGTTGAATGAGGGCAGAAACATTCTGGCCCATACTGACCCGTTCATTGTCCTTTAACTTCCTCTTGTGAGTGCACAACTCCTTCAAGAACCTTGCATACTTTAGAATCTGCTTGATTGCCTCTAATAGTGGAATGTTAATCTCAACTCTCCTAAATGTCTCTAGAAGTTCCCTCTCTTTCTCTGTCTCATCCAACTTTTTGGATTGAAGGGCTCTCTGTCAGAAAGGCAAAGGAACATAATGAGTGTTCTTATGCTGCTGTGGCATCTCAAGAGTGCTAGAGTTAGAACTGCTAGGGTCAACAACAGGCTTATCTTGCACATTTGGCTTGCTCTGACCACTGCTAGAATGGTTAGCTGCAGGTGCAGGGGTAGGGTCAGGAATTTCCTTGCCACTCCTAAGGGTGATTGTACTCACATTCTTCCCATTTGGATTAGGAACTGTTTGAGAGGGAAGGTTACCATAACCTTGAGCTTGTAGTTGACTAATGGATGAAGCCAATTGGCTAATTTGAGTCTCCAAATTTTGAATGGTAGCTCCAGTGCTCTGCTGGAATTGGAGGTTATTGGCTGCTAATTGTTTCATAAGCTCTTCTAGGTTAGGTGTAGATTGGTTAGAAGTGGAAGCTTGCTGGTTGGCAGGATGGAAAAGTTATCTGTTTTAAAAGCCTGGTGGTCTATTTTGGTATGACTAGTAAGGCTGAGGATTAGGTTGCTGTTGTGGTTGCATGTTATTGTCATATCTCAAGTTTGGATGGTCTCTCCAACCAGGGCTATATGTGGTAGAGAAAGGGTCATGTCTTAGTTGGTGAGACTGGTAGTACTGAGATTGGGAATACTGAGGCTTGTTGGGAAAAATATTGGTTGCAGCTGCTGTTTGGTTAGGGAAGGCAGAGATATCCTCTTGAAGGGTAGGACAAGCATCAGTGCAATGGGAAGAACAAGAACATATGCCACAAACTCGGATTGGTTGCACTGGCTGCACTGGTGGCATGGCTGGTTGTTGATGTTGCCCCATGGCTAATTGTCTCACCAATGAGGTTAACTCATCAAGTCTATGTTCCATCCTCTGTTGGTTAGCAGGGTGCATATTAACCTCATTGACCCCTCTATTGGCAGAATGCATCCTAGTGCCAAACTGTTGGGAATTGGTAGCCATATTAGAAATCAAATCCCTAGCTGCAGCAGGTGTCTTATCCACCAATGCTCCTCCACTAGCAGAATCAATATTGCTCCTCTCCATAGGCATTAGACCCTCATAAAAATATTGAATTAAGAGTTGGTCACTAATCTGATGGTGGGGACAACTTGAGCACAACTTATTGAATCTTTCCCAGTATTCATGCAAAGTCTCTCTTGGAAGCTGCCTTATACCACAACTGTCCTTTCTAATTGCAGCAGTCCTAGAGGCAGGGTAAAACTTTTCCAAAAAAGAGTCTCTTCATCTCATTCCAATTTTTCACTAAGCCTTGTGAGAGATAGTAGAGCCAATTCTTTGCAGCATTCGCAAGAGAAAAAGGAAATGCCCTCAATTTAATGTCCTCCTCAGAAACTCCTTGTGGCTTCATTGTTGAACAAACCAGATGGAATTCCTTCAAGTGCTTATGGGGATACTCACCTGTAAGACCATGAAATCTAGGCAACAAGTGTATCAATCCGGACTTGAGTTCAAAAGAAGCATCTAACTCAGGGTATTGGATGCCTAAAGGTTGGTATGTCACATCTGGGGCAGCAAGCTCCTTAAGAGTCCTAGGTCTAACATGCATATCATTATGTCTAGCCCTATTGGCAGCATCATTAACATTAGGATCTATGTTATGCTCATCCATGTTATCAATAGAATTAATCACAGGATTAGTAACAGGATTAATGACTACTCTTCTCCTAGATTGTTTATTTCGGCTATGAAATATTTGATCAATCTCACAATCAAAATCACTGCAAGAAGACCTAGTCATACCATGCACATCTAGTGACAAAATGCTAAAACACACTAAAACAGAATTACCACACACAGGATGACAGAATTGCACTAAAATGGAAACACACAAAATACACTAAACAAAGGCAAAAAGAGACCAAAATAACACTAGTTGACCCATCTAAACATTTTTTAAAATTTTTCTACCACCATAGGGTAAAAGTTGAGACTAAATGGAACTCAAAAATCAAATAAAAATTTTTTAAAAAATGAAAAAGTGGTCAAAACAGTGGAATTTGGCTTAAAAACGTAGACCTTACAACCATAGGCGTGACTATTGATTGTTGATTGTTGGCCCCTTTTCCTTCAACTGACCAAGTTTCAGGTTAATCGGAGCAAAAAATTTTGGCCAGAACAGTACAAGCGAAAATTAGTGAATCAAGCCAAAATGCAAGGAAAACAAGGGGGAAATGGGAGCAAATCACCAAAACTCACACAATGACAACCTAAAACATCAAGGGAAACTAAAATGCAAGAAAAACAATAGCCACATGGCTCACACAGAACAAAAACTTAGCCAAAAAGTAATACAAATGTGGCCTAAACCGTAAAAAAGAACACAAAAACAAACACAAAGCAGAGGAGGAATGGAAGCAAATGACTAGAATTCACACAATGAACTTAAAATCATCAACTAACATTAACATTCCCTAGCAACGACGCCAAAATTTGATTGGAAATGTCACTTAACCAATTAAATTAAACCAAATCCCCTAATTATAATGCAATAGAGGGCATAATCCGAGTTTGTCTCACAAGGAATGCAATGTGTAATCAATAATTTCAAGTTAAAAATAGGGGATTGTAAAACAAAATTATATTTCTAGATTGTAAAAAGTAGAATTGAAATAGGATTAATTAAGTTGATTAAAACGTAACCTAGCTAGACATTCATCCATAAACCGGTTTGATCCATCCTAGATTAACATGAGTGATTAAGTCCTAATGCAGCAATGCTAATTGAGTTTAATCACAACCGAAATCTCTAATTATGACTAATTATTCCTACTAAGTTATCACTTAGAATTCGATTAACCTCATTCAATTACTAATCTTGTAATCACAATGATTAAGCAATTAGTGGCTAATCTGAAAACCGAACCTCAATTAGCAATTCTTCAAAGGATTCATGCACAGAATTAAAGATTAATCAATCTAAATTCTATTTCACACCTAAACATCCATATAAATCACAAAGATCTCCATGATCCATATAAAATATCCAGACAATCAGAATCCAATGAAAAACGAAATTGCATTAAGCTTAATCAAATTAAGTACATAATCTCAAGAACAAAACCGAATTTAATCAGAAGTCTAACTTGGTTACAAGAGTTCTACTCCTCCATGGTCATGAAATCCAAGCTCCAATGAGGGAAGAAAACCATAGTTCAATAAGTTCCAGCAAATACAAGAGAGAAAACTAAAACTGTCTAGTCTAGAATTGATAACTCGTCTGCCTCCTTTCTCTGATTATAACTTCTTAACCTTCATGCACACCTAATTTACCCCTAACCTAGTTTAAACCTCTGGACCTCAGCTTCAAATGGGCTATGGTTTGGGCCTAATTGGGCCTGAATTGAGGAAGTTAAGCCCATTTAAGTCCATATAGGTCTCTGGACTAATAAGCCATTTTTGACAGGAAATAAGACCATCTTAACTTCATAATTTGTTAAACCACCTTCATAGCAATTGAAGCTCTGCGTCTTAGCTTTCCAATGGGACCGGTTTCAAGTCCATACGACATGTACAACACAAGTTATGGTCCAAACACTACATGCGGGTCAGGATCCAGCGGCAACAACTCTACTATGACTTCCGGGTTAAATTTGACCCACTGAACTTCTAAATTGGCCTTAGAGGTCTGAATGAAAGTTTTAGATAATCCTCTTAGCTTTCCTACAAGGAAAGAATCACAATTTTAAGACATTCAAAACTAAAGATATATCTGAAATACAGAATAGTGTCAAAACCCTAATAATGCTGAAAAACACACTTAAGCCCAATTTGAACTTAATTAATGAAATATGACCCAAGCCCAATCAAATAGGCCCAAAATAGGATTAGGAGGTTAAAAATGAGGATTAATTAATATTTTTCATCATCGCTCCCATGCCTCATACAAAACTTCCGTCTCATGTTGAGCAAAAGTGTTGATGTCATTTCTCATTCTGGCAGTTCTTGCTGGGGAAAAGAACCATGCCAAGAATTGTGCCGTCATTTGGTCCCAAGTACTAATGGATCCTGGCGGAAGAGAGTGTAACCAACTTTGTGCCTCATCCTTCAGTGAGAAAGGGAACAGACGCAATCTGAGGGCATCATCAGTAACGCCATTGAACTTGAATGTATCGCAAATTTCTAGAAATCCAGCCAAGTGCACATTTGCATCTTCAGTTGCAAAGCCACCAAACTGGTTGGCTTGCATCATTTGGATGACACTAGGCTTGATTTCAAAGGAATTTGCCGCAATAGTTGGCCTAGAGATTCCTGAGATTTGGACAGGTCCCGTTGGAACTCCATAATGCTTCAATGGTTTTCGGACAACCATTGGTGGTGGTGGATTTTCTCCGGCATTCTCCATAGTACTTTGAGTCGGTTGTGACACATTTCTCCTTTCCCTTCGGTTTTTTCGACAAGTCTTCTCGATTTCAGAATCCAAAGGAATCAGATTTGCTCGCCTCGAACTTCTCATACACTAGGAAGAATTTCCTGAAAAAAATACACACACCACTTGATTACAAAAATAAATGAAATCTAGACTAATACTAGAATGCGTTGGTATTAATATTAATAGATGCACAGTCCTCGGCAACGGCGCCAAAAACTTGTTACGTAAAATGTGAACGCAAGTGCATGTGCCGTAATCAAGTAATAAAGAAGTTAGATTAATTATCGTCCCACGGAGACTATGGCTATTAAGTACCAAAATTATGCATATTCTAATTTTATCTAGACAATTGATAGGTGAATTTTTTATGATAATTGAATGCAAAATTGTAAGCAATGAACAATCACTTATAAAAATGAGTAAGAATATGGTGACAAAATATCTGGGATGTCGATTTCACCGTAGCTAGTCTGGATTTTTATCCCTAAATCATTAATCAACAACATTCTTCCTAATTGATAGCTAAGAACCCTAAATCATTCATTAGCCTTTCCCAAGGTCAAACAAATATATTCCTAAACTACGAATCCACTATATTCCTATGTGGATTGCGAATAATTTCCGAATTCAATTCATTCTATGGTTCTTTTTATTAGCTACATAGATCATAAGGGTATATTCTTATCCCTTATGGAATCTATGTTCTTAATCCCTATGGTCCTCTATCACAACTAACTTTCCAGTATCATTGTAATCACCTGCTCATCTAAATTGATGGCCAGTAAAAAAGAAGCATTACGTATGGAGACCAAGAAGACAATTTAAGAAGAAGGTCCTTTGATTAATTCATTAGAAATTACAATCCATCCTAAGCTAGGCTACATCTCCACCCTGGATGGTGTAATTAGTTCATGATAATTGCAGAAAATGACATTACACACAGATTAGACATCAATAACAAGAGAGAGATGAAGAATTGAACTATGGGATGTGACGATTCGATGCCGAAAGTCTCGATCTTCAAGCTTGAATCCTCTTCTCTTCTTGCCTCTTCTCTAAAAAGTGTGGAACCCTAATTTAGACTTTAAGAGTCCTATTTATAGGTCCTAGGAAGTTTAGGAAGAAAAGGAATTAAAATAGGATTCCTAGTGAAATTAGGAAGCCAAGGGGTCAAATCACGAGTTGACCATCGAGGGGCTGTAGCCTTCGGTTTGGGCATTGCGGAGCCCTGAAGTTTCTTGATGGGTGCTGCGGCGCCATTCTTTTTGGATTTCTGTTCTGCTTGCTGAAGCTAGGGCGCTACGGCGCCTGCTGTAGGGCGCTGTGGCGCCCTCCTTGTTACGTGCTAGGGCGTTGTGGCGCCTAGTATAGGGCGCTGCGGCGCCCTTCTCTCTGTCCTCAGTTTGCTGCTTCCTGAACATAGGGCGCTGCGACTCCTAGTATAGGACGTGGCACCCTCCTTCCTGAAATCTGGCTAGTTAACACGTTGGGGCGCTGTGGCGCCCTGAGTGGGGGCTGTGGCGCCCAAACCTTGCCTTCAATTCTAACTTGCATGATTTTCCTTCTTTCTTGCATCGAATTTGCTCCGAAATGGCTTTCAAGGTTCCGAAAACATAAATCTACAAAAAGGAGACTTAAATTATGAAAACCTATCCTAAGATATTCAAGAATAGACACTAATCAAGCAAGAATAATACGAGATAAGCGATATAAAACCGACTTATCAAAGAACATCAAAAGCAATGCATACAAGGAGATGAAAAGCATCACCAGTCCTTATGATGCTTTTGTTATACAAATCACCAAAGAAGTCTTTAAAAGACCATGCTAGGTAAATTTTTTTATTTGATCGTGGGTTGTATCTATTTAATTGAACCCATTTGTTTTTAACGAATTTAATATGGACGATTTGTTATTTGCAGTATGTGCCCTATGAGATTGCAAAAGAACACATGCAACTTGATGAGGGGAAACTCATCCCGAAGGAAAGTCCTGGTGAAAGAACACAAAAACATCTCTAGCCATGGATATATATATCAAACATATCTAATGGTCAATAATTACGAAATAAAGAAGCAAATTGATGCTAGCAAATAGGACATTGAAGGAAAACCTTTTCGCTATTCCATATGTAAAAGGCCCCTTCCTTTTTTCTTGTAGCTCCTTTAGTCTCTACACTATCAGCATCCTTTGCTGAAAACAATTTGCCTACCAGACCAATTGTATCTCTTCGTAAATAATCAAGGATATGCCATGACATACATGACTAGAAGGTATCTTTTGTGATGGTAAAAGCATCTAAATATACATTTGCCAGCTACCCTTGATCATATAGCATCGTCTCAAAATGGAGAACTAGAAGCAATATTACAACTCAATAGTCTAATTACCTTAACATTTCAAAATAGAGAACATTACAAACAACAACAGATCCCAATTAAGACAGCAAGTTAAAATTTGCAGATATCTGCATGTGCAAACTACATTCAGAACTATAGCCAATAGAAAGATCATATACATCCTAGGTGTTGTTTTTGAACAGTCATGTTGTCCAAGATACATTAATACCCTTTCTATGTCACCACCCAAAAAAAAAAGGGCCAAAAACCCTGAAAATTACATAACATTCAAAACTATTCCAAAAACTCCAAAAAAAAAATTAGAATTACTTTACACCTATCATACAACAAAAGCCCTAAAGAAAATTCTACAAAAGAAAAAAAATCTTCATCAACTCCAATTGAAACTTAGAAATTCAGATTCAAAGGAGAAATATAACCTCAAACAATAGTAACTTAATCAATCCTTAATCATATTTACATCAATTAACAAACAATCCATAATCAAAATACACTTAAAATCCACACAAAAAAAATCAAGGGGAATTCGGTCATGCATTAAATAAGAGAATATGATAAGCAAGCGAGGGATTTAGAGTTACCTTAACTACCAAACCTTGACAAACTCCTCCAACAACCCCAAAGCCATGAGCAAATGCTGGTGAATGGTGGGAATCTGTTGGAGAGTCACTGCTCCACAAGGAGGAGTAAGGAGAAGAGACGTTGAGAAAAATTGAGAAAAAAAAAATCGAATAGAGAAGGTGACAATGCTTTGGGCTTAAATTCCTAGGATTCTCACCAAAATTTTTCATGAGAAATCCATGAGAATTCATGCCCTGAATATGCGTTTAATGAAACACATGTTTAGGGTTCTCATGGTACAAAACTGTGAGAACCACTATTTTCGCACACAGTTCTCATAGTATTTTACCATGAGAACTGCTTTACCAATTCGCATTTAATTAAAACACAAGTTTTGCTTCTCACAGTCTGAAACAATGAGAACCATGTGCTTAGGGAACAGTGAGAACTTCATCCTCCTTTTTTTTTTGTTTCTCATGAAATTGAAACCGTGAAAACCATTGGCACCTCTTCTCAGTCATACTCCAACAACTTTTTTCACAGATTTTCTCACACATTTCTCTCTATTTTTTCTCACACTATTTTTTTCTATGAGAAATACCATGAGAAGTGCACACAAACTCTAAACTGGGAGAAATTATTAGAGATTTCCTTATCGTGAGCAAAAACCATGAGAATTGAGAACTATATAGTTATCTTATAATGTTGTACTAATCTTATACATTAAGGATACCTAGAGATGTACTTATGAAACATAAAGGATGACCTCAACCTTTTGGACATCTAAGAAAATCTTAGCTAGAATGCTCAAGGTCGCATACGCAATCTTTAAGTGGACTTGGTCAATTAAGATGCCAAAATGTGACCATTGGAGGTTCTAAGTCAATCTAAGCCTCTTTAAGGTTGACCTATAACCTTGTTTTCAAGGAATGACCATTCCAAAATACTTGTAAACAATTTGAATTGCTTAAACAAGATTCATGAACCGAAACCTTTTGAATCCATGGAAAACTCATGTGAAAAACTTGCAGACACTTTAAGATATAGAAAAGATGCTCCATGCAAATTCTGAAAAACATTTAAGTGCATCAAGGTAGGTTCAAAAAATATCTCTCTAGCCTTTTAAGGTCAATTGAATGACCATATAGAAATTCGTAAAACTAGAAATAATCTTCAAGTCTTAAAACATGCTTTATATGTCCCGTGGGTGGGCTTTCTTTGAAGATTATCTTTTGAGATGCCCTTTTCAGCTAAGATATTTATTAATAGAGCACAAAGTCTTGGTGTTAACAATTTTTTGTATTTATCATCTTTATTTTTACGTAAGATATTCTAGTGGTCTATAATCATCAAAATTTTGTTTAAAGTACCTTGGTATTAACAATTTCTACTATTTTGATGATTATAAATTATTTGGGAGTGTAGGTAAATTACATTAATTTATTTTGTAGTTATTGTAGAAATACAGTAAGGATTGGAAGAAAAGCACCATTTCATTAATGTCAACAAGTGTATATATATACACATTTACAATTAATGAAAGAATTCAAAAACTAGAAACCCTAGATTTAAGTGTAACTATACTTCAAATGGTCAAGGCTTTAAACTTGTAACAACAATAGAGATTAAAGGAATTAGGTCAGGATTATTCTCTTTCATGCCCCCGCAAGATTGGAGTAGCATCAAGAACACCAATCTTGGACCATAGTGATGAGAATCAAGGAAGCACTCACAAGGATCAATTGCACATTCATGGAGATCCAATCACAAGAGCTCGAGCCAAGAAGTTGCAGAAGAGCTTAAGTGGTCTCATAAGGAAGATTTGGACTCAAATCTCAAGTCAAGAAGCAAGGAATGAAGAATGGGGGATTGTGTGCTTTATTCAGGTTTTAGAAGGCACAAGTGATGAAAAAGGACCAAAGCTAAGCACTCCAACGCCCTCCACATCACACATTTTTGCTTCCTTTCCTGAATGGGGTTCGAGTTTAAATCATTTTGGGCCCATTTTTAATGTAATTCAATTATGTTTATTTCCTTTCTAGTTAGTGAACTTTCTTAGGGTTTTGGGCCTTGTTTATTGGGCTTAAGCATTTTTACCCAATTAGGTTAATTAGGTTTTGCTTTGTTTTTAAGGGAGACCATGCCCCTTGTGATGGTAAAATTGAAAGGTTTCTTTCTTGGTTCTTTTGAAGAACTCCTGAACTTATCAAGAACCCTAGGTTCTTGTGGCTTTCTCCCTGGCTTATCATTCTCCCTCTCATTCCTGTCTTGAGTGTGGCGCCTCGAATTCTATACCTTCGGTTTTACCTTTCTAGGTAATGGGTCAAGGTCCCTTGATTTTTTATTTTTGAATTCTTGAACTTGATTGGACGTTCGTCGAGCATTTGAATCTCTACCAGTCATGATTAGGTCTCCCGAAAATCCTAGAGATTCATATCACATAGGTTGCAAAAAATGGATAATGGCAGGGGTTTCAGAAGGATGTTAGCTAACTAATCTTTTGTGGACACATGGTAAATTTTTAACTAATTGGAGGACAATTTTTCCCTGACAAAGTGGTAGTCATGTGCTATGTGTTTCATCCTAGAATGAAAGATAGGATTAGCACATAGGTACATGAAGCCAATGTTGTCACAATAAATGGCTGGAGTGGAGGTTATAATGATGTTGAGTTCTTTGAAGAGATTGAGTAGTCAAGAGAGTTCAGTTGTGATGGAAGCAACAACCCTGTATTTGGCCTCTGTGGATGACCATGCCACTGACCTTTGCTTTTTGGATCACCATGAGACAATATTTGAACCCATGAGTACTAGATAGGCAGTGGTGGAGGTGCGGTCTATAGGATTGCCCACCCAGTCAGCATCTAAGTAGGCATGTAACTAAATAAGAGACTTGGAGGAGAGATAGAGGCTAACATTGATGGTGGATTTGAAGTACCTCGGATTCTTTTGAGAGCTATGAGATGAGTGACTGTAGGCTTGTGCATGAATTGCGAGAGCTTATTAATTGTTTAGCCTATGTTAGAATGAGTGATAGAGAGGTACTATAGTGCACCTACAAGGCTTCTGTATTTTGTGGGACTTGTAAATGGTGTGCCATATTCAAGTAAGAGTGATACTGAGGTAGACATGGGTGTATTGGCACATTTTGAACTAGTCATCTTGGCCTTCTCCAGAAGGTCATAAATGTACTTGTGCTGAATGAGGAACAAGCCATTCTAGTGTGGTAAAAATTCAATCCCTAAAAAATATGTTGGCTGGCCAAGATCCTTAAGAAAGAACTGTTTAGCAAGGCAAGTGCAAAAATTAGATAGAAACGAGGGATTGTTACCAATGAGAAGTAGGTCATCAACATAGACCAAGAAGTAGGCAAGCACACCATTTTGATTAAAGATGAAGAGTGAACCATCTAATTTAGAATTGGTGAAGCCGTAGGACAAGAGAAACTGAGCAAATTCATTGTGCCATGCTCTCGGTGCTTGTTTTAAGCCATAAATGGATTTCTTTAATTTGCACACATAGGCCGGATAAGTGGGCTCCATATGGCCTGGAGGTTGGCTCATGTAGACATCATCTTGTAATGTACCTTGCAAGAAGGCATTGTTCACATCCATGTGCTTCAGAGGTCATTAGTGATGGAGAACAATGATCATGATTGATTTGATAGTCTGGGGCTTAACCATAGGACTAAATGTTTCTTTGTAGTCAAGTCCAGGGTTTTGAGAAAATCCCTTTGCAATGAGGCGTGCTTTCTATCTGTCAATGGTACCATCAGGGTTGCATTTCACTTAGTAAAGCCACTTGTAACCAATGATGTTGGCATTTGGTGAAGGAGGAACAAGGGTCTAGGTTCCATTGCGTAATAGGGCATTGAATTCCTGAGAGATGGTGGTGTGCCATTCAGGGGATTTCAAGGATTGGGAAAGAGATGTGGGTTCAATACTAGGTGGCATTGGGTGTTTGGTTACTCGGAGATTGAATGGTATTTTGGGTTTGAAAATTTGGTTTTGGGATCTAGTAAATATCTTATTGGTTTGGGTGGTGGTAGGATCAGGTTGAGTGGAGAGAAAAAGAGGAGAAAATGGCATATTAGGGTTAGGGTTTGTGTCAAGTTGATGTGAGTAGGGTGAAAGAGAGAATGGTTGAGTTTGGTTTACGGGTGGATAAGGGAGGGGAGTTTCAATGGAGAGGTGAAGATTAGGTAGGAGACTATGATAGAAGTGAAGAAGAGTTTTTGTTTGAGTGGGAATGAACTAGATTGAATGAGGTAAAGAGTTTGTGTTTGAGGTGGACTCATCTAAAGGAGAAGAAGAGTTTATGTTTGAGTTGGAGTGAACTAGGTTTGAATGATGGGTAGGGTCGGTTGGAGATGAGGTTGTAGGAGATAGTTGTGAAGAGTTTGTGTTTGAGTTGGACTCATCTAGAGGGGAAGGAGGAATAGGTTTGGTTAGGGATGGGAAAAAGAGAGATAAAGATGTAGAGTTTGTGTTTGAGAGGGAGTTATCTTGGTGAGATAAAGGTGAAGATAAGGAAGTATTTGATTTTAGGGGTGAGGAATTTGAATTCATATGGGATTTGGATGGAGAGAGAGAGATTTTGGGTGAGACTGAGGTACATGATAATAAGTGACTGAGATAAGGGTAAGGTCATGAGAGTTTGAAGGAAGAGGGATTAGGGGAGTTTGAAATGAATATTATTTTCCAAAAAATTTACATGTCTGGATATATAGTTTTAAAAATTTTTGAGGTCATAACAAATAAGTGCATGTCAATTTGTAGAATAACCAAGGAAGTTACATGGAGTGGACCATGGATTTAGCTTGTAATAGGTATAGGGCCGAATCCAATGGTAACAAAGACACCCAAACAATTTGAAGTTGGAGAAATTAGGGTTTTGGTGAAAAAGTTTTTGATAAGGTGAGTGCATGTGAAGGACACGGGCAGGGAGGCGATTAATTAAAAATATGTAGTTTGAAAAGCAAAGGACCAGTAGGGTGAGGGAAGAGAGGCATGGTATAATAGGGAAAGGCTAGTTTCAACAATGTGGCGGTGTTTGTGTTCGGGAATGCCATTTCTTTCAAGGGTGTAAGGTGGAGTGGTGAAGAATGAGATTTCATGGGTATGGAAAAATAGTTTAAGCTTAATAAATTCCTCTCATTATCAAAATGAAAAAACTTTATTTTTGAGTTGAAGTAGGTTTTAACCAAATTTTTAAATTGAACAAATATAGACATCTGATTTGTTTTTGAGACTGTAAACCCAAGAATAACGAGTAAAATGGTTAACAAAAATAACATAAAATTTATATTGATCAATGAAAATTTGAGGAGGGCCCCATACATCAGCAAAGACATTTTCTAAAGGTTTTGTGGTTCTAAGACTAGAAGACGAAAAAGGTAAACAATTACTTTTATTACAAGAACATGAAGGACAATCTTGTGGCTCTTGTAGAGGGGGAAGATGATGATAATCTGCCAAGTGTTGTATAGTGCGAAAGTGAGGGTGACCTAGATGGTGATGCCAAAGTGTGGAGGTGGTGCGTTGAGTGGTCATGGCTTGAGGTGTGGGTGGAGGCTGAGAGGCATTGGCGGTGAGAGAGTAGGTGTGACGATCACTCTGGCCTTTGAGGAGCAACGCCCCTTGTAGTAAGACCCTTCACATGGAAAGAGTGGGGCAAGAATTCAATTGAGACATTGTTACATTTGCAAAATTGAGATATAGAAAGCAAGTTGTGTTTCATGGAGGGAACACTATAGAGATAAAAAGAAAATGAAGAGGAGGTGAGATTAGTAGAAACAATATGAGATATAAACAAACCTTCACCATTTCCCACTAGCATTTGATTAGTGCCTGAGTAGTCATGTTTGGTTTGGAGGTTGTCTGGATTGTTGGTTGCATGGCGGGAAGCACTGGTGTCAAGGAGCCATGCTTGAGGGTTGAGTTTGGATTGGGTGGTGGTATAGTTAGCTTCAAGGTTCTTTTTGGGTCGAAGGTGAGGGAAGAATTTGTAATAGCAAGAGGCTACATGACCAAGTTTGGAGCATAGTTGACAAGTGACAATGGAGGGGGAAGTATTGCTGTGGGTGGGAGAGGGAGATGCATGAGAAAAAGAGGGAGTGGGTAGAAGAGGTTTAGGGTTGGTGAAACATTTTTTGAATGAGAGTTTGATTTTTGGTGGTAACATTGGCTGTAAGAGGTGTGATGGGAGTAGGAGTCTCAGTTTTCTTGCTATAGGTTTCAAAATCAACCAACTTATCTCTTAATTCCATGAAAGTGAAGGGGTTTATCTGATGAGAACCTAGGAAGCACCAACATGGCTCCAAATGATCCATCACGAGCAACAAAGATGCAAGTGACTTTGAGTGGACTTATTGAGAGTGGGCTCAAATCACACATCAAGAACTAAAGCATGAAGGTTTGGGTTTATATGGAAGCTGAGGGATCATGGGATCGATTCAAGCTGCTGAGAACACAAGTTCTAAAGACAGAGCGAAATGCTCAGCGTTGCAGCACCCTAATTAAAACTAAAAAACGAGAGAAGGCAACACGTTGGGCACCGTAAGGCTGAGAAGGCAAGGCCATAAGCACCGCAAGGCCCTACCCTAGTGTCACAATCTCATTCGTGACAGGCATATTGACCTCTAGACACTATTGTTTCCTTCGATACTTGGCAAGGAGGTAGAGAAGAGTCTAGAGAAGCTCCACACCAAATTTGGGACTTTGCGCATCATCGAATATTTTTTGCCATTTTCTGTAAGATTGGGGTTATTTTTGTAATTTCTCAAGGATCCGCTTGTCCAGTGCCGAAGAAAAGAACATGGCCTGTTCCGTAGAATTTTATCTAAATTTACATGTATCTTTTGTTCAATTCGGACATTCAGTTCTCCAAAAAGAGACTTTATGTGGGTTGGAAAAATTGATGTTCGGTCTTGCCGGAAAGGAAAGGGTTCGTTAAACTCTTTAGGGGGGTGCCAGGTGACCCGGGATGAGACTTAACACTAGCATAGGGGTGGGCTTTATGTTGCTTTCTACTCCCCTTACACAAAGTCATGTACTAGTACATTGATCATATGAATAATAGAAGTAGCCCCTCTTTATTTAATAGTGTCTACTCGTGTTGTTTGCTTAGGTTCTATGTTGGTTACTTATGATGTGCCATTGTTGTGACTATTTAATGTGCTATCGTTTACTTGGTTACCGATATACTTGTTGTGTCTTCGTTCATAATTGTTGCTTATTGTTTGCTCTTGACTCGAATGTGAGAACTAATGCTTGGCTGACTTGCTTACAGGCAAGTGCCGCACGGTCTGATTAGGTGAACCTTGCATCCCGTGACAATTGGTATCAAAGCCTGGTTAGCTCAAGAGTGATGAGAAAGTCGAAGGTCGCAAATACGGAACAGTTGAACACTAAGGAAAGATTTGCTTTCCTCAAATCGCAGCTAAATGATCTTGCAGGTGTAGATGACTCACTGATCGAGCTAAAGGTGGAGCTCGACGAATACAAACTTCCTGACCTTATTCAAAGAGTTGATGATTTGGAAATTAGACTTTCCAATGTACAAGCTCCAGAAAGAACGGATACTAGTCATCGACCAGGGATTACATAAACCCTTGGTGGAGACAAAGCGGAAGTTAGTGGTGATGCCCACTGTCGCTTAGAGAGGCGGGTGGATCAGATGCAAGAAGTTGTTGATGGTCTCAAGGCAGAAATAGAAGAGATGAATGCCAAACTTAACGTCACATGCAGGTGTTGGGAAATCAACCCCAGAGAGAGGGAGGAATGGAGACTAGGAAAGTTAAATTCTTGAAGCCACGGTCATTTAGCGGAGCTCGTGACGCCAAAGAATTAGAGAACTTCTTGTTCGATATGGATCAATACATTCGAGCAATGAAGTTCATCTCAGAGGAAGAAAAAAGTGGATGTTGCATGCATGTATCTCGCAGGGGATGCAAAGCTTTGGTGGAGAACCAAATATGAGGACATCCAGATAGGAAAGTGTATTATCGAGTCTTGGGATAGTCTTAGGATGATCTCAAGAGAGAATTAAAATTGTAATTCCTCCCTGAGAATGTGGAGTACATGGCGAGGCGTCAACTTCGTGAGCTTAGGCAGACAGGCTTAATCCGAGAGTATGTGAAGAAGTTCTCAGGATTGATGCTAGACATTCGGGACATGACTGAAGCAGATCGATTGTTTTGTTTCCTTGAGGGGTTGAAACAATGGGCTAGGACGAAGCTCCATAGACAACGAGTTTTAGATGTCTCTATAGCCTTAGCAGCAACAGAACGCTTAATCGACTACACCTCTGAACCCTCTGCTAGTAAGAAGACCCAGGGTAACACCGCTTCATCTTCTTCTAGTGAGAGTGGTGGACAGTCGAGAAGATTCAATAAAGGCAAAAGCGGGGGAGGAGAGTACAAGAAACCCCTCAACTCCACCGCCTTTATGTCATCTCGAGGGTCCAATACGATCAACAAACTAAAAATAATTTCTTATTTTCTGTGTAATGGTCCACATAGAATAGCTGAGTGTCCCCATAAGTCAGCACTAAATGCACTCCAAGCTACTATTAGAGATTAAACCCAAGACCAGGGTCCAACACAAGTTGAAGAAGAAGAAGAAGAGAATTTAGATGAGAAAGACGCTCCAAGAATAGGGGTGATACTTGTCTTTTAGGACTATAAAAACCATGCTTTAATATTGAATTCTTACTTGCATTGTGATCAAATCCTCTTTAAACATGGTGTTTAATCCATATATTGGTTTTGACAGGTACAAAGATGGGTAATCAAGAAATAAGAAGAATTTGAAAGCAATTCATGGAGCAAATGGCAAGAAAAGCAGCCTCACACCAAGTTTTCATTAAGACACGGGCACAAACACAGCCGTGTTTCCCCCGTGTCTAATATCCAGAGGTTGCTGCTCAAGCTTGTGGACAAACACGGCCTCAGACAAGAACAGACACAGCCGTGTTCAAGGCCGTGTTGTTCAAGCAGAGGGTCCAAGAGAACACTGACCTTGTCTGGAGACAAACACGCCCAATACCAGAACAGACACGAGCGTGTGTGAGGGCGTGTTGAATAGGCAGAGTCTACAAAGAAAGGACATGGCCAGGACTAGAGAAGAACACGGCCGTGTATGGGCCCGTGTTCAATGACCAGAAAAGCAACATAAGTGACACGGTCATGTCTAGAAAGGGAACACGGCCGTGTCAGAGCCGTGTTCAAGCTATTTCTGAGTAGAAGACCTAATTTTTGCACAGATATAAAAGGAAGTTTGATGCATGGGATTAGGGAGGCCGTACTTGGGAAGAAAAGAAGGGACAAGCTGCAGCGAGGAAGAGGAGCAATTGCGACTCGATCGACATATAGTTCTTTTTTCTTCTTCTTTTTCATCTCATGTTTAACTTTATCTATTTGCTTTTATTGAATTCAGTTATGAGTAGCTAAATTCTTAGTGTTAGGGGTTTGATGTAATTCAATTGTAATGAAGTTTCAAGATTGAATGAACTTGTTTTAGTACAACTCCTTTTGTTGAATGGAATTTACTATCATTAATGCCTTTAAATGCTTAGCTACCATTTGAATGGTTAAAAGATTCGTTTCGATACTAGGAATAGTAAGATCCGAATGTGCTCTGTAAATTCTGTCCTAAATTGAGTAAATCTAGGAATAGATAACTTCGTTTAGGTGGTATTAGATTAATTTCCTAGAACTTAATCACCTAGATTAATTAATTGTGTCAAGGAATTGGACAATCAATTGGTATAGGGAGGATTGTTTCACCAAGGAATTGGGTTCAATCATATTAAGGAAATAAACCGACAACAAAGGAATTGTAACTGAAATAAGTAGTTCAGTATTGTTTCTGAGATTACCTTATCTATGAGGTAATCGAATTTGCAAGTGAATGAAATCAACCCCTAACCTTTCTCCTTCTTATTATCAATATCACATTTAAATTGCTTTTTAAAGATTGTTTACTTAATTGTTCAAGTTTTATTACTTAGTTAATTGTAGCTTCTCATCTTTGGGTTGCCTTCAATCCAAAGTGTTATCTTTTCCAAATAGAACTGGAATTGGTGAAATTAGTAGTTGCTAGCCTTAATCCTCGTGGGAACGATACTTTACTTATAATTATATTACTTGTGTGACCCGGTATACTTGCTGGAAAAAGTCCCATCAAGTTTTTGGCGCCGTTGCCGGGGATCAACGATATTTAAGCAATATTAAAAGTAACCAATTAGGTCCTAGTTTGGATTTTTAATTTTCTGTCAATTAATCTGATTCAAATCTTTCATCTGCTGTTGACTTGTCTCTCAATTGCTTATCCTATTTTGACCTTTGTGTATGCGAGATACTCTTGATTCCAGCGCATTAGCTTTTGATACTGAGATTGAGAGAACAGCTTGCAAACTTCGCAAACAAGCTAGAGGAGCAAGACAAACACAACCGACAGTCATGGCAGAACAAAACCAGAATCCTCCGGTGCACAATAATAACAATAGAGCTGAACACAATCCTCCACCTCGAACTCTCATGGAGTATTCCATCCCAACAGCCACAGGATGTGGAGCGAGTATAACAAGACCACCAGTTCAAGCCAATCACTTTGAACTCAAACCAGCTCTGCTTCAGCTAGTACAGCACAATCAGTTCAGTGGAAGTGTGCTAGAAGATCCGAATTGACATATAGCAAACTTTCTGCAGATTTGTGACACGGTGAAGTTGAATAGGGTCAGTGATGATGCAATTCGACTCAGGCTCTTTCTTTTTTCTGTGCGAGATAAGGCTAGAAGTTGGTTGGATTCTCAACCAAGGGGCAACATCACCACTTGGTCAAATTTGGTGAATAAGTTTCTTACTCGGTATTTCCCTCATTCCAAATCAGCAAGGTTGAGAACAGAAATTACTTCATTCCGCCAACAAGATGGAGAATCATTGAGTGAGGCTTGGGAGTGGTACAATGATATACTGAGGAGATGCCCACATCATTCTTTTGAATTTTGGATCCAAGTCCAGAGTTTTTACAACGGTATGCTTCCTCACACAAAGGCAAATGTGGATGCTTGACGGGTGCCGAACCGTACAAAATTAAACTACTAATTACAACTAATTACAACGGTATGCTTCCTCACACAAAGGCAAATGTGGATGCTGCAACAGGAGGAGCTGTGAATTATAAAACTCCAGAGCAAGCCTGGGATTTGTTTGAGAAGATGGCTTGTAATAACTACCAGAGTCAAGGAGAGAGATCCATAGTCAAGAGAGGCGTAATGGAAGTCGGGACACTAGATGCACTATTAGCCCAGAACAAGCTATTAACACAACAGGTGGCTGAGCTGTCCAAGAAGTTTGAGACTGTCAACGTGAATGCAATCAACTTTTCTCCACCAGTTTGTGACTTTTGTGTAGGGAGCCATGTAAATGGAGAGTGCCCGGGCAACATGTTTGGCCCTCCAGTGTCTCAAGAGCAAGTGAACTACATGGGAAATCCTTCCAGACCTCAGAATAATCCTTATGCTCCTACGTATAATCCGGGGTGGAGGAATCACCCAAATTTCTCATGGGGTAATCAAGGAAATCAAGGGGTTCCCACAGACCCAATTACTCATATCAGTCCCCACATCAGACAACTCAAGGTCATGCTTCACAATCTCAAACCAATGAGAAGAGTCCTTCTTTAGAGAATGCACTAGAGAAATTGACCACTCAAACCTCGGCTTTCATTCAGAAAACTGCAACGTTTATGGAGGAAACTAGGAGCGGGTTCAGAAATCAAGATGCATCAATTCGGAAGTTGGAAACTCAAGTGGGATAGATAGCGAGACAATTAGCAGACAGACCTCAAGGGTCCTTGCCCAGTGATACTATTCCAAATCCTAAGGAGCATGTGAAGGCCATAACTACAAGGAGCGGAAAAGTGTTAGAGCCCATCCTAAGACAAGAAACACCAGAAGAGAAAGATGATAAGGTAACTAGGACAAATGGGAACACATCATCTAGTCGTCCCACTGAGGCAGAAAGTGGAGAAGAGGGGGAGAAATTGACCAGACCTTGTGCTACAATACCTACAGTCAAGGTGCCTTTTCCTCAAAGGCTCAAGAAACACCAGGATGAAAAGCAATTCAGTAAGTTCTTAGAGGTTTTCAAGAAATTACAGATAAACATACCTTTTGCTGAAGCACTGGAATAAATGTCATCCTATGTGAAATTTATGAAGGATCTTCTGACCAAGAAAAGAAGAATCAGAGATGATGAGACAGTCATGTTGACTGAGGAGTGCAGTGCTATTCTACAGAGGAAATTGCCTCCAAAGCTCAAAGATCTAGGGAATTTCTCCATTCCGTGCACTATTGGAGACATCACTTTTGGGAAGGCATTATGTGATCTGGGAGCGAGTGTGAGCCTCATGCCTCTATCTATCTTCAAGAAGTTGGGAATTGGTCAAGCAAAACCCACCATGATTACGCTTCAACTTGCCGACCGGTCTATCAAACATCCCTATGGTTTAGTAGAGGACGTCTTGGTTAAGGTTGACAAGTTCATCTTTCCGGTGGATTTTGTTGTCCTAGACATGGAGGAGGATGGAGAGATTCCGCTGATCTTGGGACGGCCATTTCTAGCTACTGGGAGAGCATTGATAGATGTAGCTGATGGGACTCTGACTCTGAAAGTTCAAGATGAGAAGGTGATCTTCAATGTGTTTAGTGCGATGCAACATCCTATGGAGAAAGAGGAATGCTTCCGCCTGGATATTCTGGACTCTATCATTGCTAGCACGTTCAGGGAGAATCTAACCTCTTGTCCTCTTGAAAGAGTCTTGGTGGATGCAGTGACCATAATTGATTTAGCAGGAGATTCAGCATGCTCAGAACATGTAGCATTATTGGATGCTCTACCATCGTATTCGACATCCGCACCACCTAAGCTAGAAGAATTAAAAAAGGATGTGAATCAAGAGCAATCTCCAAAAGTTGAGCTCAAGCCACTGCCGCTGACCTTGAAGTATGTCTTCCTTGGTGAGAATAATTCATCTCCCGTTATCATCAATTCCGAATTAACTAAGTTAGAGGAGGAAAAACTGTTACGGGTGTTGAGGAGGTATAAGAGCGCCATTGGATGGTCGATTGCTGATTTAAAAGGCATCAGTCCATCTTTTTGTATGCACAAGATCCTCATGGAAGAGAACCATAAAGCTGTTGTATGATGAGCTGTCGAGGCTCCTCAAATTAGTTAATGTTTAAGGTCGGTTCCTAAGCTAAACTAAGTATGAGGAATAACTATTGTATAAAAAGTGTGTTCATCATTGTACAACCCCAAAGGAGACTGAATCCAATCATGAAGGAAGTAGTGCGAAAGGAAGTGGTAAAACTCCTAGATGCTGGAGTTATTTACCCCATCTCGGACAGTTCATGGGTGAGCCCAGTTCAGGTGGTGCCCAAGAAAGGAGGGACAACAGTGGTGATGAATGAAAAGAATGAACTAATTCCCACTAGAACAGTCACGGGATGGCGCGTATGCATCGACTACAAAAAACTGAATGATGCCACGAGGAAGGACCATTTCCCTCTCCCATTTATAGATCAAATGCTGGAGCGCCTAGCCAGTCATGAGCATTCCTGTTTTCTGGACGGGTATTCGGGTTACAACCAGATTGCCATAGCTCCGGAGGATCAGGAAAAGACCGCCTTCACTTGCCCCTATGGAGTGTATGCATATCAGAGGATGCCATTCGTATTGTGCAATGCCCCAGCCACTTTTCAAAAGTGTATGCTTTCCATATTCTCTGACATGAATAAGAAATTTATAGAAATATTTATGGATGACTTTTCTGTTTTTGGCTCTTCTTATGATATATGCTTGCATAATCTGTCTTTAGTGTTAAAAAGATGTCAAGAAACCAATTTAGTTTTGAATTGGGAAAAGTGTCATTTTATGGTCAGAGAGGGGATTGTCTTAGGGCATAAAATTTCTGCCAAGGGGATAGAGGTCGATAGGGCTAAAGTAGAGTTGATTGAAAAATTACCCCTCCTACTAATGTCAAAGGGGTGCGTAGTTTTTTGGGACACGCAGGCTTTTATAGAAGATTCATCCAGGATTTTTCTAAAATTGCTAAACCCCTGTGTAACCTACTTGTTAAAGATGAAACTTTTGCTTTCAATAAGGAATGTCTGTTAGCTTTTAATACATTGAAGCAAAACTTGATTACTGCCCCTGTGGTGATCCCACCTAATTGGGATTTACCTTTTGAACTTATGTGTGATGCTAGTGATATAGCCGTAGGTGCTGTCTTAGGGCAGAGAAAAAACAAGTTATTGCATGTCATATACTATGCAAGTCACGTGTTAGATTCTGCTCAACTTAACTATGCCACTACTGAAAAAGAGTTGTTAGCTATTGTTTTTGCATTTGATAAATTCCGCTCTTATTTAGTAGGTGCCAAGGTTATTGTATATACTGATCATGCAGCTCTTAGGTATCTCTTTGCTAAACAGGATTCCAAGCTTAGGCTCATCCGCTGGATCTTGCTGTTGCAAGAATTTGATCTGGAGATCAAGGACAAGAAAGGCATGGACAATGTGGTAGCTGATCACCTGTCTAGGATTGAGCAACAAGAGAAGAACCAAGCTACACCTCTTCCCATCAATGAGGAGTTCCCAGACGAGCAGCTCTTGGCAGTGCACAGCTTGCCATGGTATGCTGATTTTGCAGACTTTAAAGCTGCTAAGGTCCTACCTGTGGATCTAAACTCCCAACAGTTAAAGAGATTCCTTCATGAGGCTAAGTTCTATGTCTGGGACAAGCCGTATTTGCTGCGAAAATGTGTTGACGGGCTCTTGAGGAGATGTGTCTCACAAGAAGAGGTGAAGGATATATTGTGGCATTGCCATGCTTCAGACTATGGTGGCCATTTCAGTGGAGATCGGACAGCTGCCAAAGTTTTCCAATCAGGGTTCTACTGGCCAACAGTCTTCAAAGACGCCTACGACTATGTGAAGACGTGTGATCACTGCCAAAGGTCTTGCAACATCTCAAAAAGGCATGAAATGCCTCTGAATTTAGTACTCGAAGTTAAATTGTTTGATGTTTGGGGAATAGATTTCATGGGTCCTTTCCCATCATCATACTCTAATGAGTATATTCTGGTCGCAGTAGATTACGTGTCTAAATGGGTTGAAGCAACTGCCACCAGAACCGATGATGCTCAGATAGTTATGAGTTTCCTCAAGAAGAATATATTCTCAAGATTTAGAGTTCCAAGAGCTTTGATCAGTGATGAGGGCACTCACTTCTGCAACAAGCGAATGGACGCTTTACTGAGCAAGTATGGAGTGAGGCAGCGCATAGAAACTCTATATCATCCACAAACCAGTGGTCAAGTTGAAGTGTCAAACAGAAAGTTGAAGAGAATTCTTGAGAAGACTGTCAACGCCTCTAGAAAGGATTGGGCCCTGAAGCTCGATGATGCTCTTTGGGCATACCGCACTGCATTAAAGACACCTCTTGGCATGTCCCCGTACCAGTTAGTGTATGGCAAGGCTTGTCATTTGCCTGTGGAATTGGAGCACAAAGCATGGTGGGCCACTAAGATCCTAAATTTTGACTTGGCAAAAGCAGGGGAAAAAAGGGTACTTCAACTTCACGAATTGGATGAATTCAGATATAAAGCTTATGAGAATTCTAAGCTTTACAAAGAGAAGACAAAGTAATGACATGATAAAAAAATCATCCAAAGGATTTTTGAACCAGGACAACAAGTCTTGCTATACAATTCAAGACTGAGACTCTTCCCGGAAAAGCTGAAATCAAGGTGGTCAGGACCATTTATGGTCAAGACAGTATACCCCTATGGAGCTATTGAGGTGGCTGACAGGGAAACGGGAAGGAGTTTCAAGGTTAATGGGTAACGACTTAAGCATTACTGGGGAGATGGGGTTAAACACCATATTTCTTCAATGGTCCTCACTGCATCAGCATAATCTCCGAGATAGTCCGGCTGAGGACTTTAAAATTAAGCGCTTCTTGGGAGGCAACCCAAGTTTTTAACCCTTTGTCCTTATTTACTTTTAGTTGTTTTCATTGTGTCTTTGTTTTTCATCTTCATTTTTGTCATTTTTGCTCATTAAGTTTTGTTTTTGGTATATCAGGAGAGAACATGGCTAGTGACACGCCCGTGTCATGACCCGTGTGAAGAGGGCAGAGAGCTCAGGAAGACTACACAGTCTGGAACACGCCCATGTAGTGACCCGTGTTCACCATACAGAGAGCTTAGAGGAGAGACATGGGCACACACATGGCCGTGGCAGTGAGCGTGCAACTCTCACAGGAATCCAACAGGCAGACACGGTCTCTGACACGCCCGTGTTCACCCCCGTGTCACTTACCCAGAATTAATTGTCCGTAGGCATGCCCATGTGTTGTCTCAAGTAAGTATTTAATTTTGCAAGATCACAAACACGGTCATTAACACGGCCGTGTTGTGACCGTGTCACTTAATTCAAATATTCTCACTTTGGACACGGTCTAAGACATTGGCTCTAACCGAGCTTAAAACAAAGGCCAATGCCCTTCAAAAACCAAAAATCCGCCAAAATCAAAACAGGACTTAAAGCATGGGCCAACGCCCTTAAAGGCACAACCTTTTTAAACACCCCACGTGTTCTCCCCGTGTCTCTCCCTTAAAGCATGACACGCCCACAGAACACGGCCGTGTTGTGGGCGTGTCACTCAGAAAACTTTAAAAGCTCAGTTCGAGGGCCATTCAATCACTTCAGAAATCCCTCTTCTTCTCATTCTCTCTCAAATCCCTAGCTATTCCAAGCATCCTATAAATCCCTAGCTATTCCAAGCATCCTACCATCATTTTCGGCCAATCCCTCTCCTCAAAACCCCAGTTTCTTGCTTGAATCAAGTTTCCACACCACCCCACACTAGCATTCTCTGTTATTTTCTGAAGTTCTCACAATTTCAATTTCTGCTCATTCCTTGCTTCACCCCACAGGTATGCATTCATTCTTCGTGTTTAGTTTATCACTTCTACATGTTTTGATTGAGGAGTATTGTTGAGCTTTACCTATTTTGATTAAAATGCTGCTGCTGCATTTGATTTTAGGGCATGTAGGGTGTTTTGGAATTGGTTTATCTTTCTGCAATTAGTGTTCCTTAGCATTGCTATTGATTGCTATTGCTTTTGGGAATCTGCTGATGTTGAGAAATTTGGTAGACAATACTGTTATCTGCAATTCTCATTACTGTCACCACTGCGATTGTATGCTGTCAATTCTGTTAATTTATTGCAAGTGGTTTGTTATGGGCATTAGCTCATTTATTTTACAAATTCCTCACTGTAGCCACTGTCATGGATATTGTCCTGTGGAATTTGTCAATTCACTGGAAAATGAATGTATGGATTGTGTCTCTTTCTCTGGTAATGATCATTATTGTGGAAATTGATTCAGGGATTTGTGGATTATCTGATTTTCTTGTCAAGCACTGTAGGAATTGAGGTTGAATTATACTGTACTATGACCAGAGAATAAATCTTTGTTGAGGAACCTGATTTTGTTTAATTGTTAGTGTGAGAATTGATGGTGATGACTTGGTTAAATATTTGTTGTTAGGAATTGGATGGTGATGACTTGGTTAAATATCTGTTGTTAGGAATTGGAAGTTTGGTGGTTCACTAGGATGGGAGAGCTAATGTTAGGCATTACACTTGCTGTTTTATTGGGATGCTTGTGATAAAATACCATTGAAGAATTGGTTTTACTGAAATTCTCATTATTGTGATGCTGCTATTACCTTATTTATATGGGAATTGATTTTCTGATGTTGATGAATTGAGTTACAGTTGCAATTTTGCATAAACTCTTGCTGTCATACTTGTTATCACCTATGGCAATTTGTGTTGTTTTTGTTATTGTTAGTGTTGTAAAGCAGTGTCATTTATGACCTATTGCTGTCACAACCGTTATTGGGATAATTTACAGGTAGTAATTGGTATTTAAAATTGCTTAATTTTTAGTAAGGGACATTTGATATTGTTGAAGAGTCTGTTCATTCTTCAAGCATTTTAGGAACTGATTTCCTATTATCTTTGTTGAGGGATTGGAATTGTTATAACTGAAAGTGTGGGGATTTCCTGTAATATGGTTGTCTACTATACTGTTACTGTTAGTGAAATTACTGCATGATGCATGAATCTCCTGTATATGTGGTGCCAAATCTGTTTTACATAGTTTTCATGCTTTGGGATTCATTTTGTCAACTTTCTTTTGCAGGAAACAAATATGACAAAGCGCACTGATGATGCTCAACCACGCCGGGAGAAGTTGAAGACGAGGAAGAACCGTCCAAACCCTCTAAAGTCACCTTCTCCACCTGTTAAGAAGAGAAGATCAGGAGCCGTAGACACTTCAGTTTATCATTTCCTCAGATTCCAAGGGGCTGAACACCAGGAGCGGCTAGCCAAGCTCTCCACCAAGTCATTTGAGCCAAGCCAATACCCAGTGTGGCTCGTGCTGCAAGAATTGGGGCTCGACCAAGAAGTGAGGCAGCTCCTTAGTAGCAGCCCTTGGGCCACCATCTTCGAGAGTCAGGAGCCCATCTACAAAGAACTCATGCTGGAATTCCTGGCCACAGTGGAGGTCAATGCCACCTTCACCACTTCGAGCACCACATGGAATGAGCCAGATACAATTTGGTTCCGCCTTGGCTCGTTCATGCATAGAATGAGTCTCGAGGAATTCACTACAACAGCGGAGCTTGCACCTGTAGGGTTCGTTTACACTGGATACGAACTCGACTGGTCGTTCATCGGTGAAGAACCTGGTACCTACAGGAGAGAAGTGAGCACAGAAACGGTTTACGAGGCCAAGTGGTCAAAGGCATCCACTCTTCGCTCACCATCTCTTCGAGTCATTCACAAGCTGCTAGTCCATTCACTTAATGCCCGACGAGAGAGCATCGGGGTGGTCAGCAAGAAGGACTTATTCTTCCTCCGATGCATCCGGGAGGGGAAACCCTGCCACCTCGGCTATGCCTTTATTTAGCTAATCAAGGGTTATCTCCAGCGAGGCAACTTTGGAGCCATAGGAGGAGGTTCTGTCATCACCCGCCTCGCTTGCCACTTGGATGTTCTGGGTGATGAGTCCATCCTCACTGTTGCCTGCCGACCGGTGCCGCTGGGCATGGACACCCTGAGAGCCATGGGGATGGTGGAGCGCCGCATAGACGCCCAGGGCACCTATTTTGCTTTAGCTGGTGCTCCACCACGAGCGGTACCTGGCAGTCCACCACTTGAGGAGCCAGAAATGGATGCCCCGGTGAGCGATGCACCACCACCAACTGAAGAACCACCGACAGCCGGGCCAAGCACATCTGCACCTTCCCCGCCACAACCATCTCCTGGTATCCCGTCCATTGAAGCTGACGAGGAAGACAGGAAACCAACAACCCTCGAGAGGCAGTTAGCTCGGATCGAAGTTGAAGTAGATAGCACAAGAACCCGAGTCAACCACCTGATCCTGGACAACCGGCGGGAGCGACATCATAGGCATCAGTAGATGTCCTATGAGCTGGCACCTCACCAATGGGTGCAATCCACTCTACAGATGATGTGTCAGTCCTTGGGACTCCAGCCTCCACCGCCACCTCGTCCGCCTACCTTTCAGGATCTAGCGGACGATGCTGACATCACCCCGTCGGTAGAGCATATTTGTCCACCACGCACCTCCTCCCGACCCCCACGGTCCGACTCTCCTCCACCAACCGACCAAGCTTCTGAAGAACCATCAAAGGAGTAGTTTAGACTGTTTTCTCTATTTGAGTCTTTTTCCTCAATTTCTATTTTACTTTCTGTTGAATTTTGTTTTTTTTGCATTTACCCCTTACATGTGCACTGGTCTAGATGTCCTTCTTCCTTGCAGGCCCTGTTTATGATCGACTGACCTTGACGCACTGCGTATTGGCCTGTGCAGGACTCTCACACCTCAGGGAGTATTCTTCCTCTTATCTCTATCTCCATTCATTGTGGACAATGCATGATTTAAGTGTGGGGGAGGGGGGTGGGGGGTAGAATTTCTTAGGTATTTGCATTTGAGTCCTCTAGCATATAGAACGGGAATAATTTACCTTTGGAATCTCCTGGATAACTGGTTTTAAACTGTACTTAAGTTTTTATGCTTAGTAGTCTACTTTGAGGCTTGCTGCATTAGGAAGTAACTATTGAAGTGTAATAGACTTAGGAGTGCTAGAAATTAGTTTGCACTTGCTAAACTTAAAGTTTGTAGTCAGAATACCTTGTGCTAAATACTCGTCTTTCATTGTTGTTTTATTTAAAAAAAAATAAAAATTTATTTGATTTCGAGTGGTGATCCATTATGAGCATAGTGGGGCTTTGCTCCTCTACCTTATGTGCCTGAAACTGGAGAAGGATATGAGTATGCCAATGAAGCATAACTAGTTGAATGTGGGTCGCAGGCAATGGCCGGACACCACATCCTAGGACCCCTAACTATGCAAGAAAAGAAAAGAAGGAAAAAAGAGAAAAGAACAACACTTGAGTTCTTAGCTTTGAGTATTGTTATTCTTGTTTGTTATTAGAATAGAGTAATAAGCACAGGGTAATTCTTTCTAGATACTGAGAGTGAAAAAAAAAAAGAGAAAAGAATGACACTTGAGTTCTTAGCTTTGAGTATTATTATTTTTGTTTGTTATTAGAATAGAGTAATAAGCACAAGGTAATTCTCTCTAGATACTGAGAGTGTAACTAAGGCAAACTGTTAAGCAATGATTGAGTTCATAAACTTAAGTAGAAACTGAATAATGCAGCTGCTCATTGTAGGGTGCCTTGCATAATTTTTCGTAGAAATGGAATTGTCTGTCCAGGGAGAGCACCTAAGGCACATGTTCTAGTTTTCATTGCTTGAGGACAAGCAAATGTCTAATTGTGGGGGTATTTGATACTTGTCTTTTAGGACTATAAAATTCATGCTTTGATACTAAATTCTTACCTGCATTGTGAGCAAATCCTCTCTAAACATGATGTTTAATCCATAAATTGGCTTTGACAGGTACAAAGATGGGTAATCAGGAAATAAGAAGAATCTGGAAGCAATCCATGGAGAAAATGGCAAGGAAAGCAGCCTTACACCAAGTTTGTAGGTAGACACGGGCAGGAACACGGCCGTGTGTACCTCATGTCTAACATCCAGAGGTTGCTGCTCAAGCTTATAGGCAAACACGGCCTCAGACAAGAACAGACACGGCCGTGTTCAAGGCCGTGTTGATCAAGCAGAATGTCCAAGAGAACAAAGACTAAGTCTAAGGGCAAACACGGTCAAGGCAAGAGAAGAACACGGCCGTGTTGAACAGGCAGAGGCTACAAAGAAAGGACACGCCCAGAGCAAAGAAGAGCACGGGCCATGTCTAAGCGACACGGCCAAGACCAGAAAAGAACACGGCCGTGTATGAGTCCGTGTTCAATGACCTGAAATGCAACATAAGTGACACGCACATGTCCAGAAAAGGAACACGGCAGTGTCAGAGCCGTGTTCGAGCTATTTTTGACTAAATGACCTAATTCTGCACAAGTATAAAAGGAAATCTGATGCATGTGTCAGAGGAGGCTGTACTTGGGAAGAATAGGAGCAGAAGAACCAGAGGAGGAAAGGGAGCAATTGCGACTTGATCGACATAGAGTTTCTTCTTCTTCTTC
>QAOA01006370.1:41998-74399 GCA_003255065.1 Cercis canadensis | reverse complement strand
CCATAGAATAGAATCATTAGATGTACATGGTAATACGTACACAAGTGCTAGCAAAGCTCTCCTATAAGAGTATTTGATTCTTGGGGGAGTCAACAACAAAAAAACCATCACCCTCGTCCTCTAATAGATCTAGAAATTTCATGATTCTCAACAAATTTTAAGGACAGGCGAGGTATGAAGATCAAATCAGTTGTTGTCAAGATAATGAAGGAGCAAATATTACACAGACAGACAAGTCACTTCTACATGTTGATATCTATGCCGTGCCGCATATCGATTCCCTATAACGCTCATTTGGGGTTCCTAAGAACGATGATAACAGAATCACCACGGAGAAACATTTTGCTGATGAATCTATCCTTGTTTACCGGGTTTGCCTTCTTCTTTCCTTTACCTGTCTTTGGCACCTGAAAGGACCACAGAATGGTTAGAAGAAGTAATATGTGCAAGGGAATGGAATCAATGAACAGAAAACATACCTCAGTCCACATCTCCCTGACATTTTCAAGAACCATGTTGCAGTGCCTATCAAAAGCCCTAATGCGACCCAGAAGCTTTTTATTGTTCCGACAATTGATCAGCACCTGCGTGGGTAAATATATTTGATTAAAACTGCACGTCAAATATCCAAGTTGGCCACATAACAGATTACATAGTGCATCAAGCACATACCTGAGTTTTATTCTTAACACTCATCATCAGTACGGATAATGGTCCAGTGTTGAATTCCTCTTCCTCATTCTTGACATTCTGAAACAATCAAAGCATGATTACAAATTAAATCAAAGCAAAACCTTTTTAAAGTTTCTAACATGCAAGAATCAAAAATATTTTCATACAGAAGCAATTGTGCTGTACGTATAGAGAAATGGATAATTTTCAGACAAATAGGGTATGGATATGTGCTGTGATAATAAGTGACTAAAAATAATGACATACCTAGAAGTCATAACAAGAAATTGAAACAAAAAGAAAGAATCAAATTTACTAAAGTTTGATATTACGCAAAAATTAAAACATCAAAATTAGAAGAAAAGAAAAACTTGTTCTAACAACAGAAAATACTCTATGATTTGACAGCACAAACACCAAGATAAAGAGGTGAAAGTTCAGCAAATAAATAAATTAACCAACCATTCATTTTGGGTTGCAGAAGAGCTAATCCATTAATGCAGCTTTAAGCAAACAAGAAACATTCTTCTTTATTCTTGAAAACAGATAATAGCTTAAACAGTCAACCAAGGAGATTGAGGAAACAATTAGTCTTTATACTAATTTCACCTGGAGCTCTAATCAGGCAGTATCAGAAGATTTAAACAAATCTTAAGCTTTCCCAATTTACCAGGATAGTTACAAAACATCAACACTTGACCCAACACAAGCTTATGCTCTGTTTGAACTCATCCAAAACCCATAAAGCCAAGGCTCACCTTGGCTTGCTTTTCTGGATGATTTGCAGCTATATGGTCAACATTCAACTAAACCCATGATAGTTTTCATGAACAACAAGACCTATTTTCATATCAGGTGTAGAAACAGAAAGGGAAGAAGAAAAATAAAACACAGAAAGCCTCTTCAGTTCAGGTCTCCATAAATTTCCGCATGGACAACTCGGAAGAACGAAAGTTATTTTTCTGATCATCCTCAGAGGCACTTAAATATCTAAACATCACTTATTGTTTATTTTAAGGCCAAGATAATGTCACTAGATCCTAATCTACGAGCTATTAAGACTTGGAAAAAAAAAAAAACCTTCTTCAAGAAACGAACCCACCTCTTTCAAAAACCCCAAATCATGGGTGTTAATTTTTTAAGCAACTAAGACCAAAAAAAAAAGAAAAAACAAAAAAGGACCTCAGAAAACCTCATTCAGGTCAATAAGAATTGCAATGTCGGCTGCTAATACATTCCATTTTATAGAAATCTAAACTACGGGTCAAATCAAAGATAAACATGAAGAAAATAAATAAATCCATACAAATTCGGAAGCAAAACACGCAATAATGGTGAAGGAAAAGTGAACAAGCATTAATCTAAGAGAAATTATGCGTGTTTTCTCACTTTGTCTCTTCAGTTCAGGTCTCCAAAAGCATTCTTCATCAAATTGTTCATCAGAAGAACGAAAGTTTTATTTTGTATCATCATCAGAGACAAGAGTAAGCAAACACACACGCTGAGAAAAAACCCAGCATTAATTCAGAATGAAGAAAACAAACAGAAAGGCAAAAATTCTGAAAGAGAAAGTCGAGAAGAAAAATAGAGAAGTAGCGAAAAGAAGATGCATACCTCACTTTGACTTCGAAAGCTCGCGAAGATCTGGAATTTGAAAGGTGAAGATGGCAAGAGCTTAGCACATACTTTATACTAAATCGTAAAACCCTAGCATAGCTCCTTTTTATTTGTTGGGTCTTTAGATATTTATTTTTATTTAAACCTCCAAAACCCTACCGAGTCTTAGGTCCAGTTGGGCCCATATGGGCTTGGGATTATCTGAGCCCAAAAACTTGATATAAAAGTTAAAGATCTCCAGCCCAATTTAGATTAAGAGGGTCCATTTGGCAAATACTATTAACTTGAGCCGAGCACCTTTGCGGGTCGGGTTAGCCCGAATTTTTCGAACTTGCAAAAAGTAGGTCAAGCACTGGCTCTTCAGTGTAAGGTTTTTTTTTAAAAAAAAAAAAAAAAATTTATTGAAACGATAAAAAATGCCTAAATAACACAATAAGACATAAATTTTAACTAAAACTCATAATTATAAATAACAGGAGGCATAAAATAAATAAGTAATTCAGCATGTTAAATTTTTTATAAAAAATTTTTAGTTTCATAGAATTTAAATTTTATTTAAATTATTTAATTCTTCTTCATTGTTTAATTACTTTTAGCTGTAATTTTCTTTACAATTTTTTTTTTAAAGTTATGAGGTTAGATTGGATTTTTATTTTCCATGAATACTTCTTTAATAAAAATAGGAAAACCTAAAAAATAAAAAAATAGTCCAATGGACTAACTTGTACCGCAAAAGTCAATTATTCCACTTCATAAAAATTTTGGACCTTTCTCATTTCTCACATCTCAAGGAGAGATGTGATAAACGATGAAAATTAATTATTTTTTATATCTACAATTGTTATAGTGTCATGATTCAAAAATATCACATACCTTCCTAGTGCGAATCATCCTAAAAATTTACTCATCAGACCACAAACTGCAAAATGTGTCACAAACTATGGCAGTGGGATTATAGGATATAAATAAGAAAGGGTCTGGATATTCCCATCATAAGCTTTTTTGCCCCCTCCTCTTCCTATTGATCAGAAGCATCCATAGCAGCGACACAACAATAGAAAATTTTAACATATCAAAGAGAGAGAGAGAGAGAGAGAGAGAGAGCTTTCTGTTATTTATTGATATATATGACTCTTAACATGAATGCCTTTATACAGCTATGTCTCATTGGAGTGAAGATGCAGCACACATGGTGCCCTGGAATAAATGAAAAAATAACACTTATTATACAAAGAAGTTATACATACAGCTAACTTGTTTCCTCTTTCTTGAATTTCTTTGTAAGATTTGTTCAACGGTGGAAGGAAAAGTTCCGTCTGTAACGGGAAACAAAAAGATTTGGGATATCCTAAGCATGCTATTCCTCTGTCTGCACGTATGTGGGTAGGAAAATATCTACCTAATCCAAAGAAAAAGCTCCATTGCAGTACCTGCACAACCAATAGAAAATTATACTTGAGCCTTCCCATTCAGTTCATGAACAGCCACGCAAACAATGACTTACAAGGAAAGTTGATAATTGCTATAACAAAATCGAACATGTGTGCCAAATTTGTGTTGGAATTTGATGATATAATCGATTGATAAACGAGATATTATGGCCAAAAAATAATAATAGTAAACGAGATATGAGTATCAACAGAGAAGAAAAGAATAAGTCAGAGGATGAATCAACAAGGCAAAAAGTCAAGCTTCTTCACTCGAAATCTGCAAAATATTGAAGCTTTCTTTTTCTTCTCATTATAATTAAGATAACTGATGCATGAGAAATATACTAAGCACACCAATGATAAGAGATAAATGAGATACCTGTTGCTAAACTTCTCAACAGCATCTGAGGCATAAAGGACTGTTTCATTGGCTTTCTCTAGAACCATGTAAAGCTCCTTCCCTCTTGTAACCCGAGCAATAACCCATGCATTATTTTTGGCTCTAATGCATATTTCTAGATCCTTCTCACGACCAGAATTATCTAGCTTTGCTCTACTCTTCTCCAATTCAACCTCTTGTCTAACCTTATTCATAGCAAGTAAAGAATCCTGAACCAGACCACAATAATGAACCAAAGAGTCAAAACACCTTTTCAACAAGTGAGCTCACAAACAAGAAGATCCTTAATGACAAGTCATCATCCATGATCCTATACTACACTATGGTGCCCAAACATTTCACCTAAAGAGTAAGAAACCCATTGGAATTCTGGATTTTTACCTGAGTTCTAGTTAGATTCTAAATTCAGTTTGAGCTACATTAAACCAAAAGTATATCATGCCCATGTCGAAGATAATTTACCTTAGTTAATGTCGTAACTTTTGCTGCTGGAGAAGCTCTAGATACATTTCTGTCACCATCCACTAATAAATAGCGGTACCCACTTACATGATATGCATTTTCACCACCCCATCCTTTTGATAACTTCTCTTCAACTTTCAATATCTTAAGTGATGCCTGATGTACTCAGCAAGGAAAAAAATATGATGCTCAGTTAAATGTAATGTGCATTTCAAGAACCATTATTCATTGCAAAGCAACAAGCAGAGACAATTGGAATACAGCTGACAATCAATAATGAAAAGTTAACAGCAGATCAAATCAAAAGAGGACATAAAAAATATGAACCAAAAAACAACAAAGAACATTATAGAAGTTGCCATATGGTATTCTTCCTGATGAGTTATCACATCAAGTGAACTTGAGGAAGCGTGCTAGTTGTATAAAATAAAGCAGAACTAAGTATCATTGTGTCAACATTGCCATATAGAGACTATAGCAACCGTCAGCCATTTTAGTCAAGTTGGGCACAAAAGACATTTTGACTTCAATTAATGATTAGTAAGACACCCATAAGCACATATTTTATTTTTCTCAGCTGAATATTATGCTTGTATAGTTAAGTTTAACATAGAAAACCCAAAGACTACTAATTTTTGGCAAGTTATTCAATATCACAAGTGGTATCCAAGTAAAATAATGATCTGTACTTTTTATTTCACTTAAACACATATGTGGGACCTACAGAATACACAGTCTAGATCATTTTAGTAGTTAGTTATGCCTATGATATCGGTACCACTAAGTGGTACTGAATAATTAGCCCTAATTTTTACAAATTTTAACCACAATGTCAACAAAATGATTGACAAGACAACCATGTATTCCATTTTCCAATTTCTTCACCATGTCATATAAAGCCATTACCTCATTTATAATGAGGGACAATAATCCAGATGAGATTCAAGCTTCTTTGTTATATGAATATGCCTACAAGAACATGTTAACTTTCCTTGAAGTCCAACCCTTATATATACTGTTTGATGTCATAATAACCATGAATTTATGAATACATACGGTAACTAAAAAGAGAGAAAAANAAAAAAAAAAAAAAAAAAAAAAAAAAAAAAAAAAAAAAAAAAAAAAAATAGGAGAGAGAGAACAAAATGAAACTAGAAGATGCTTGTAGGATAATCTACTATCCTCTTTAAATGAAGCATATTTCATGTGAATCCAGATGCCAAAAAGAAACATGCATAAACCACAAAACAAACTCTTTTTTTCCCCTTTTTTACATATGAATCTCTGCATATGCCAGAACAGATCCACGAAATAAAATTGTGAATTTGGAGTATTGACTAGTTAATTGGTAAGAGGACACTAAGGGGTTCTATTATATGAGTTGAACAGATGTCAAACCATAAGGAAAGAAATATAAAGGATATTGCTGTCTTTAAACAAATTGTAAAAATAAACCATATTTCAATGATAACACATGATACATAGACACCAGATCATGACTAGTTTATTGCACTTCCACATAGGTATCTGCTATTAAGTAATCTTGCCTATTAAAATCACTAGCGGGATATACATTAATTAGTTAATGTTCTAAGTAATTGTGAGATCAAAGAAAATTTCTAACTTTCCAAATTGTAAGTGTTAACAACTAGCTGAGCACGCAGTCTATGCTCCATCAGATAGTTTGCCCGAAAATCCAGAAATAGAGGATTTAAATCCCATAACCTACAGTTTTTCACATTCCTATCAAAATTTCTGTTATTGTAAAAGCTGCCTTTCTCACTTCTTTCTGGGTTATCACCACATAGCGTACTATATTCCTTTCTAATACCCATCACTATTTTCGTTTTCATTCTTTTCCCTTTCTTGCCAACTGTAATACCCATCATCACTTACAGATAAACATATATATGATTCCAGCATGTTGTCCACCATGCCCATTGCACTGATCATCAGGCTAGAGTCTTCATCTTCTAAGGGTTTTCCCAAACAAAATCCTCAGAAGTCTGGTGATATAAACCAGCAAAGAATATAGAAAAGGAAAAGAAAGGCACCCTCAGATCAACTACAGCCAATACCACTTGCCAGATTTATCATAAACTTTAAAGCACTCTGGGCCTAGAGACTGCTAACTCACAACCCACATCTTATTGATCTATGATCTATCACAAATAAATTAACAAATTAGTCCCTGAGAAGAAGAACATCCAAAACTAAATCAAGAGGAAGAGGCTTCCACATTTCAACCGACCACCCTAACCCAAGTGAAATCTTAATGCAACAAGAAAATAAAATAAAAAATCTGTTTCACTAAGCATCAGTGCGTAAAAGATGCAATAACATATATAAAAACATTTAAAAGAGTTCATTACGCAACAAAATATCCACTATAATAGGTAAGAGACTAACATTTTCAATGACTTGCTGCTTCACCACTGACACACCTTGCTCCCCAGTAAGAATGGAGGATACAGGAACAAGAAGAATCAAAGTAAGGCTTCTATGCTGATAAGCACAGAGATACATCCTCTCCTCTGTCTGTCGAAGCCAAACTGTCGGAGTAACATATGCCCATGTACCAATCTCTGCGCCCCATATATCAGTGACAAGATAGCCATCTTTTCCTTTGGACCACTTGTTATGCTGTAATGGCCTGACAACATGATAGTGGTTATCCCCATCATGGGGTACGTCAGTTGAGCCATAAAAGCTTTCAGAAAAAGAGCTTGGATGAGCCAAGTTAGACTCAGCAGCAACATTGGATGCAGTATTTCCTTTCCGTAAGTAGGACCAAGAATTTGCTCCAGAAGACAGAGCATGTGGGGTCAACCTTAGAACAGCATATGCAAATAAGTTTATGGTGTCATCCTGACAGAAGGAATAACACAGTTGAGATTAATCAGCAAATCAATGAATGACCAAGCAACTGCCCAATCAAATTCTGTAAAATAGTGAAAATTGTATTTGAAGACTAAACCATACAGGGGAAAGTGTTGTGGACACCAGCAGGTCTTGAAATAAAACTAAAGAGTAGCAGGGAGTGTTTCCAGCAAAAGATTCTAGCACCCTGACAAGCGACTGCCAAAACAATATAAAATTAATAACATGGCATTCCAATAACAAGCCAAAATTGTTTTATTCTTCACCGAAAACAGCTACAAGATAGTCAATATGTTATGTGGATCTATAGTGTCATTAGCAACCACACATACACTCACATACAAAAGCACGATTGAGAATACATGAATGGTTCATACACCCAATATAAATAACAAGCATGTTTTTAATGTTATCATTGATGAACAATGGCAGCCCTACTTTGCCCCCAGTAAATGACATCTAAGTCTAATATCTATAAGGTTCCACCATGTTTTATGGAAAAGGGAAAAGAAAAAAACAAAGAATGAACTGTTTTCATTTATAGATAAAGTTGACTAAAATAATGTTAATGTAGATTTCTTCCCTCTTAGTACCAGTCAGAACTAAGATCACCAGACAACCTATACCACTCAGCCACAGGACAGAATTTAAAACACCAATGTGTTTAAACTGATTTTTGTACGAAACATTACCCAAATCACAATGCCATCAACCCATAAGAGAGAATAATTTAACAGAGGCAGTCAAAATTATCACAAAGATGACGAGTGCCTGTAGTGCATTTGAAACTATCTTTCCTATTTTATTTGACAGTTATTTTCTAATAGAAAACAAAACGGAAAAATGTGATAACAGAGATTAGATAATGAGTTAGTGGGTTAGTTAAAGAGTTTAAAAGAGAGAGAATAAGGTTTAGTGGATAAAAAGGATCAAAAAACCACAAAAGCTCTTTTTATAGAAGACATTCTCTTTTTGGGGTAAGTAACCAACATCCTATTATTTTGGGATTGTTGAGATGGTGTCACTAAGTTAAGTTAGAGACATCAAGACACCAACTCAGCCTCTCCCATATATAGTGATAAAGATGACTCCAAATAGTTATATTTTTTTCCCCCTTTTCGATGATAACTAGTTTACATTTACTAACATCTATACCAATAAGGAAGAAGTAAAACCCCACCACACCTACTCCTCCTCCTCCCCCGCCGCCAACCCCACCACCACCACCACCCCCCACAAAAATAAATAAATAAAAGAAACCAATTCTTTACAGAGTATAAAACCAAAAAATATTGGTTGCAAAAAGTACATGGTATTAACCATAGCACCAAGTACAAATAGTACCCCCATAAGCAATCAGGAAAATAAGAGGAGAAAGAACGGAGGAGGGATCCAATACCTATATTACAAGCATTAAAATTTACAGTACATCCAGAACAGCAAAATTTGGTTAAAGAATTTTAGAATATAATACAGCAAGCTGACAATCCTGAAGTTTAGGATGCTAAATTTTGGACATCTTTATCCTCCTTTTTCTTTGTATTCTTTTTTTATTCTAATAAGTTTCTTTTATAACATAAAGAAAAAAAGGAAAAAATTTCCTAAGTTAGTCATATCACATTTTTATAACAACATAAAACTTATCTAACCTGAACCTCAATTGCAGCCTCCCGACCTATTGTCAGCATCTGGACAGTTCCACGTTCCTTTAAGCAGTCACGGAATGAAGGTAAAAGAAGTTTCTTCCCAACAAGAAAATCTGCCTCAAAGAAAAAATTCATAATTAAGGTATGAGATACAGCTACTTCAGCATCATTCAGGAAGCACAGATCCAAAGGAAACCATTTGATACAGCAACTTCACCATTACCACAGCAGCATTTATCCCATGGAGACCGCTTTTTACATGCTGACAATTATGACTTACAATGAAATATTTTGAATCATAACACAAAAGGAAAATTAGGATTTATCAATTTCATAAACATGTTCTTGCATGAAGACTTACCCCTTAGATAATCCATGATAAAAGAATGCAAATGACGTCTGATTAGTCCTCCACCAGGTTCTTTCTCAAGCATTGCTCTTATAGATCCATGAAACATCACAAAAAGTGAATGGACTTCCTTGAGAACATTCCTTAATGCTTCATCTCGCCAAATAGGTTCTGAATCATTACTTTTCTCCACTACCTAAAAGATAACAAGTTCATATTAGAGGAAACCTTAATATCAATTTTTGTACATATTAATTATTTGTTACCTGCTCAAAAAATCTTAAATCAATTTTGTATCCAGCTTCGTTCAAACTTTTCTTGTTAGGAGAAGAAGATTTTATTAAAAGAAGCACGAGGGTGGAGAACATATCCTCCTAGAGCAGCAAAGAACAAAGACACAAAACTGAACCAGAGAAGGAGTACATCAGTTCAAAAGAGCAACCCAATCCTTTTGCAAAACCGAAAAAAAAGAAAAAAAATCAAAACAGGCCGTTAGCTTTAAGCCACACAGAAGCCAGGAATACCAAGCACCATTCTGTCCCAAAGAAGTGTAAGGCTGAGACCTCTCCCCAAATATTCTAGCATTGTTTACTGGTTCATAAATACCAAACCAGCAAACAGTGCACACCTCCACAGAGCCTTTCCCACCTCTTTCATCCTAAAACAATTCTCCAAGGTAGCTGGACACCCATTGCTTCCCTAAAATAAAGAGCTTGTCCCAAAGCTAACAAGTTATTTCAGAATGTAAAAACAGATGATGCTAATCTCGGAGCTCCTAAACATCACACAAATATCAAAAGATAAAGCCCTATAAGGCCTATGTGCTCATTTGTCTTAATCCTATTAAGTATCGCAATCCAAACAAAGACTTTAACCTTAGAGGGAGCCTCACCTTCCAAACAAAATTAGTAAAAAGGCAAGTACTGACTAGAGGGATTTTAAATTAAATATTTGAAAGGAATTTTACAAAAAAGGAACAAGAAGAGTCTAGAAACCAAATTCTCCAGTTTAAAGTATGAAATCACATCCTGCAACCGCCCTGATTTACCTACAGATGAGTTATTGAAGAAATCATGAAAATCAAGCAACTTAAGTTCAGTTCCTACTTCCCCTAAGTAACTCAAGAGTCCTGATACATCACATGCAGCATATTATACCAGATGACAAACTGCTGAAGGGGCTTAGCCTTCACTCAACAAGAATTAAAAACTACAAAAATAGTAGATGAGCTAATATTCTAACTCCTAAACAAGAAGGGAAAACAAAATGAGGATGAATTCAATATCAAAGAGGAAATTCACCAATACATGAAGACACTAAGCAGTATAACTTTTGATGCTGATCATTATATCAGCTTGCAATACAATTACAACACCTATGAAATCAAACTATTGAGTAAAGAATTTTTTCAAAAGGTTTAAAGAGCAAAAGATTACGCACCATCACCATCCATATATCTGGCTCTGCCTCATAAAAAACATGAGAATTCCTTTCTGCTTCGATGACCTCACAAGCAGCCTCTGGAGAGAAAATTCTGCAAAGTCGCAATTTAAGCTTCTAAATAACCATAAATAATTTTTTAACACATAACAATGAATAGGAGAACTGAGACCACCACAAACAGCCCAGTTGAACAATGACATATAGAAAAATAAATCTCTTTCTTTTTTCTTATAGAAATAAAAATTAAGCTCTTAAGTGAAACTTGAAAAACATCAAACAAAAAGGGGAAAAGAACAAAGTAGCTTTCTATAATTTTATACTTCATGCAATCTCATGACGTTCCACTAGTAGCAAGATATAAGATAAGCATGGTGGTAATAGTGGTAGCAATCACAGATTTAAATCATAACAGGTGCATGAGTTCCCAATCAAAATTTATTAGAAAAGATAACAAAAGAAAACTAACTCTAAAGTTATGTCAACAAAACTAAAGAATAAAGGGCATTTTTGGAGAATATTGGGTGTGCCCTTTAGTATCATAATTGTACACAAAGAATAGAAACTTTACACTGTATGCGTTTCTTTTGCACAAACATGTTAACAATAAATGGAGAGTTTACCTTGTAAATGTGATCAGTCCTTCACTGAGCCCTATAACAGAAAGTTGCTTTGAAAAGGGCAAGCCAGCAGGGAAGAAAAACAAGATCTTGTCCAGCTCTTGCCCTTCATTTTGCCCTCTTCTCAAATCAAATATACACAATTGTATGGCTTCATTAGAAGTAGCCGTGGATGACAACCCCATTGTCCTTTCCAATATGAAGAGCTTGACAAGGGGGAAAAGTCTGAGACAGAGAACATAAGCTAAACAAGAATACAAATTGAAATTACAAATAAAGATGCATCAAAGAGATGAAACAACTCCAAGCATAATAAAACTTTAGCCCAAAAACCAAAAAAGTAAGAAAGAAAGATGTGTAAGCGCATCAAAAACTCATTCAAAAGGATATTTGATTGGTAGTCGCCATGAAATTATCATAGAGATGATGCACTCATACAGCAAAGAACCCATCTCTAGTAGGAGTGAGAGCTCAAACTTCAACACTTTTAGTTCTATAATCAGCAATTCAAATTGAGTATCCACCATCCACAATACACTAAGTATTCCCAAATGTTTGGAACCATTACCATTTTCAATTTTCAATGCTTAATCTTTCATAATCACAATTACAAGATGAAAATGCATTAAAGAGATGAAACAACTCCAAGCACCACAAAACTGCCGCCTAGAAACAAAAGAAGTTCGAAAGAAAGATGATGCATCACAAACTCATTGAAAAGAAAATTTGATTGGTCATGGCCATGAAATTGTCATAGATATTATGCACCCATTCTGTGAAAGCTCATACTTCAACCCTTTTAGCACAATAATCAGCAATGCAAATAGGGTATTCAAAATATACTAAGTATTCCTGAATGTTAAAAAACTATTATCCATTTTTCAATTTTCAATTTTCAATGCTCAATCTTTTAGAATTACAGAGAAGTGTCTCGGTGTGCCTGTACATTGCCTGATTCAGAAGAAGGAAAAGATGGAAGTACAGAGAGAATAAGAAGAGAAGCGGGAGAGTTACCAGAGCAGCAGAAGCCTCGATCTGCAACTACCGAAGCATCGGCACGCCGGAGAATTTGTCAGAGACTCAGCGGTCCGATTTTCAGCCCCACCGATCCCTTTTAGTTTTAGTTTCCAATTTCACCTGCCAGTCTTCACGGCGAGTCAGTAATGAAGGCAAAGAACAAAATTCTGAAAATAAAAAATAAAAAAACCCAGTTCCCTCATTTTCCTTTGTCTTTTTTAGTTAATGGTTTTTATCATTTTAGAAAAAATAAGATTAATATTTTCCATCTAGATTTTTGTATCAAGTTCTAATTTCTAAATGTTGTCCGAAAGCCTTTCTTGTTTCAATTTATTTTTAGTGGAGTTTTAATTTTATTCTTACAATTTTTATTTAGCATAAATTGTATTTTTTAGTTAGATGAATCATTAATCTTTTTATTTGAAAAAATATTTTTTAGGTTTAATTTTGATCCACTAAAACAGTTTTACACAATTACTTAATTATATGTTCATTTCAGTTTGGTTAATAAAAATGATAATAAGGATAAAGTTATTCAAATACTATTGAGTAAGACACCAGTAGAGTAGTATCTCTACGATCTCACGAGAAATAAACAGAAACTCCTCTAAAAAATTAATTCTAAGACTCTTAATTGTATGTTGTCATATATGAAAAATTATTAAAATCCCTTACTATGAGAGAAATATTAAAATCTCTAAAATAGTGGCCAGGGGTTCAAATTTTCTTGCTGTCATATAACAAAAAAAAAAAATACATAAATTTCTTATACATTTTAATTCTAGTTTGGTTCCTCTAATACTATATAAATTAACTGTTTTTTCTTATCAAATTGGTGTGACTGAATGTGTAAATATGGGACAATGTATGTGAATTAATCACATTAATTGTATGTTAATGTGTGAGAGTCTAATACGGTATGTGAGGAACATGAATATTAGGACACTTGGCAAGTATTATTTTAGTTTAAAATTTCCTTATGTTTTTTCTTTGGAGGTTTCTTGTACTCTGTTGTATGTCATACTACAAAAAAATAATTAATGTGTGAATGACATGTATACAAATTAATTATTTTTAAATTTGTTTGAGAAAATAAAATAAATTAATTTTATATCAAAAAAATATGAAAATTACTTATATTTGCTACGTCAATGTAGTATAACATACACATATAGTATCATAGAATCTCCGTTTTTCTTTTTATCTAATTATACTTAAAACTAAACTTCTTCTTTTTTTGTCATTAAGGACGTTAAAAAATAAAAATCGGTAGAAGGTATATGCTTAGATTGAAAGACAAGGTGGAAAGTGTAATTGAACTAAAAGATTAGAATAAAAAGTACAAATTCTCAATTCTCCTAAAGTTGTCGTATCAAAAGAAAAATTATTTTAATTTTATATCTTGAATTAAAATTTACCTTTTTCTTTTGGTATACGAGATTAGGAAAGGTGAAAAAAACTACAGCCTAACAAAAAATTGTGAAAGAAGAATCAGCAATCAAAGCTAAATTGAGAGAATTATTAAAAAAAAAAAACAGAAACCAATAATATAATAATTATTGGGTACTATGTGTATTTTCAGTGGTTATTTTTTAAACTTTTTAAAAATATATATTTTTTAAAATTTATTTTGTTTTGGTAATCCTCCCAACTAAATTAATCATGGTTGGAGGCTCAGCAAAGGCTGTAAGAAAAACACTCGATAAAGCATTATTCTTGGCAAGAATGTCAATATATTGATTCATTTCCATATATATATATGACGATGCTAATATGAGCTGAAGGTCGAGAAGATGGATGAGATCAGATCAAAAGAGTATTAATTGCACAATGACACAAGTGAACTAAGGATCGGGTGGTGACACCCGAACTCCAAAACTTATGCTAAGGGAAGTAAAAGTCCATATATTTATTGCTGAAAATTATTTATAGATGAGGGTTAAAGAATATAATATGAATATCCAAGATGAAGATTTGGTGATGTAGACATTTAGTGAAATAGGCCTAAATATAATGGGCCAAAAAGATTGGGTATCTACAATATACATGTTTCAATTTCACTAACTAGTCCCTTGCAATGTTCTCCATAGTCCATAGAAAGTTATTAGGTTCTATTTGCACTCCATTTAAAACACACAATTACACACATGCATACATATTTATATTTTTTTTTTATACTTTTGGTTACAGCTTTGAATTTGAACACAAAACTCATAAACTTTAAAGATGACCTTAATACCACTCAACTACAAGTTTTTTTTTTTTTAGTAATAAACACAAAGAATAAGAAAAATTATAGCCATCCTATTTGCCAACAAAATAAAAGAAAGATCCTTAAGCGTTCAATCATACATCACCCAAACATCTATTACTCTTGCTCCTTGTTTTGCCATTAAATCAGCATATATGGTTAGCCTCTCTCAAAACATGAGACATTGTCACTTGCCAACCTCTCCTCAAATAGTTTAGGATATTACTAATAATACACCCATACTTGTGAAAACTAACATTTGCATTCTCTATCAACTTAATTGCCTCTGGAGAATCTTATTCACAACTTAGTTGTTCTATCCCTTTGTAGCTGCAACCCATTCCGAATAGCCATAAACTCTGCCTTTAGGTTTGTACCCATGCCAATGCACCCATTGAAACCCCAATGCCACATCTACTGGTAGTCCTCCATTAGATCGAGCTAAAATTTAGTGAAGTTCACAAGACGTAGCTCTTCAATCTGAACGATAAGATTATAAATCAGATAACTTTATACCTTGAAATAAACTTAAAAATTTTGACTTAAAAATAAAATGACCAAAAATTGTACATTTTATGAATATAGAAGAACTCAATAGTTTATTTTTAAAGAAAAAGAACCAAAAAGTTTAAATTGTTAAAACAAAAAGACCAAAATTACAATTAAGCCATAATACTTTCATATTCGTCTCTCCCTGGGTTTCCAAAGCAGCTACCATCCATATTAAGCTTCATCTTACCCGATAAAGGGTCTCCCAATGAACTCATCTCATATTTCATTCAGCTACAAGTTATTTAAGATACATATTTATATCTAAACTAACATAAATCTCACTAAAATTTAAATGACAATGAGATAGTATACACTAGTTAACACCAGTTTGTAACTATGCACACGACACACACGTCATTGGAAAGTTCTTTTGGAGTTTATTAAATATTTTTATCCATTAACCTTTTAGCATGAAAAATGGAGCCACAAAAGACAAACACTAACTGCATGCATGCAACACTCATCACATAATTAGAAAGTTCTTTTGCAGTATTTTACTTTTTAAAACAAGTGAGTTGCATTTAAACAAGTTGTGCAATCACACAAGATTTTAATTTTTTTTAATTTATTTTTTTTGTAATTTAAATTAATGATATTACTATCCTTGAAAACTCTTTTTGATCAATAAAAATGTTAAATTGTTTTGGATATTTGTTTTGGTGAAAAAAAATAAAATTATATTAAAGTAATGCTGTTTAATATAAAAAAATTATTAGATTTTTCTAAATATTTAAATGTAGTTATTTGATAAAAATAATAAAACTTACTTATTTATCTAAAAGTAATTATGAATTTATATTATTCTGACAATAAATACTATTAAATTGATCATTTTAGTTAAATATGACCTCAAGTTATTGCCCACAATTAATTTCTGTTGGCTAAAAATAGAGTTTATATTAATAAAATTTTAATATAGCCCCGTCATGTCTGAACGTGGGCAAGAAAAACGCTTACGGGACCCTACCAGATATATAGTTATATACCCATCAACCTCCATAGTCGCTCATTTTTCCCATGCTGAAGCAAGCCTCACTCAACTCCCATAACCGTTCTAGCTCTCTTTCCCTTGCTCAGAGACTAAACCATAATATTCAAATTTTACCAGAATTTTCTCAGTGATTCTCACTAGCGAAACAAAAAATGATTATCAAATCGAGCAGAATGAAGCGGAAGCTCGAACCCGAACCAGCACCGTTCATCAAGAGGAAGCTCCGGTCGAAGCTACCTCGCCGGAGAAGATGCCAGATCTCTCCAGTTCTACTAAATTCTCTGAAATTCAATGTTCCTGATGAGAATCCTGGTTTTTCTGTCGTTTCAGTGGATTCGAGCACTTGCTCTTACATCGGCGGCGAAGTTTCATGCAATTCGAGCAGAGCTTCAGTTGGCAGGTTGAATTCTAGGAAGAGATTAATCAGTGAAATTGAAGGTGTTCATAAGGATGAATACGCTAGATGCTGGAGAAATCGGAGATCTGACAAGCAAATTGAAAGCGAAGTGGAGGTGTCTGAGTCGTCGTGTGTGGAGTCGAATTCTGGAGTCGACAATGGAGTTTGGAAACAGAGGAATTTGATTTTGAAGTTCAGGAGTGGAAGAGAAAGTAAGAATGTGAAAGAAACCGAAGGAAATGAAGGTTCCGAAGCTTGTACGAAATCGGATATCAGTTGCGATCAGGAGCAATTTTCCGGCGGAAATTCGAAGTCCGGTGCCTGTAATTTGAAAATCTCGTCGGAGATTACTGGAAACAATGTCGTTTCAGTTAGCTCTGATGCTCGTGAGAAAATGTTCGCGGAAACGATCAGAGGAAAAGAAAACAGAGCATCGGAATTTGAATTCTCTCAAGTTTCCAGAAATCACGTTGAATCGAATTCCACTGTTTTGAATGCACAATCGACCATAAACCAGTGGTCAAAGGACTTGAGCGTCGATTCTGATCTTGTTTGCACAGAGCAATTATCATACGACGACGTCTCGGAGTACTACGACTCTAGTCTGGAGGCCGCATTTTCTGATCTCCACTCGGAGATTTTCCCCGAATGCTCAGAGTCAGAGCTGGAGTTTTCAGATTTCACTTCGTCTCTGTTCATTGATTCTGGAAGCCAATTCTCAGAAGGATCGGTTGGAGAATCTGCTCCTTCACACACTTACGCTCTGTTCCTTCAATACAGTGAGGAATTTTCAAAGTTAACTACTCCAATAGATTCTGGAACTGCTTTCTGCGTTGAGGATGAGATTTCACACCAACCAGAAGTACATTTCTTCAATTTTGAGATTCAAAATTATTCGTTCTCTTAAGAATTTCTTTAGTTTCTTGCATAGTTCTGCATTTTCTATGTAGTTTAACAAACGGAAACTGTATTAAATCATTCCGAGTGCTAAGGAATTTAGTGAATTCGATTTTAGTGTGTTACGTTCGAAGATGTGGAGGATGAGGAAAGCTACAAAATGCTGAGAAAAAGAGAGCGGAGGCAAGTGTTTTTGTGCAACTATGCTGAAAATTACTTTTCCACCGCGGAATACGGCGAGCTTGTTCTTGAGCAACGCTTGCTAATGGCTCACTGGATTGTTGAGGTTAGTCCATATCATAACGATTATGCTACTTCTATTGTTCTTTTTGTTGTTATTTTCAGTTTTCTCCAATAACTAATCGCCATGATTCGAGTAAAAGCACCGCCATGAAGCTATGTGTCAGTTGTCTGAGCGCTCGTGCGCAGAGTGCATGCGTTCCAAGCTATATTCTGTTAGAGAGAGTAAACATTCTCTATACTAAGACTTTTTGAGAATTTTCCCTAACTTCCAATTATATTGTGACACGTAAGTTTAGAGGTTGACCTTTGCCAATCTGAATGCTGTATTGTACTTTAATCATTGTTTCTTTATGCATGCAACGTACTTTTCTCGTATGCCTGGTGGCAGTTTGCGTTCTCCCAGGACAGCTTCGCTTTACTAAACTGCTGGCCGAAGTAGAAAGAGACCAATAGGACAGATTAGAGGGGTAGTTTTTTCATTCTGTTCAACACACACAAGCAGCGTGGATGTGCCATGTAATGATGTGACTTGGGGTTGGGGAATTACATATATATACCTTCCTGTCTAGAATCTGTCCATTCGCTTTCAGACGTAGATATTAACCGAATGCCGCTGGGGCTGCTGACCTGTAGCATGTATAGAGGTTTCGCTTTTTTAATTTTTTCGGTATAGGAATAGAGGTTTAGCTTGCAGGATCATATAATTCATTTGCCACTGGGGCTTTTCTCATTATTAATTTTTGTTAAATGGAAAAAAAATATCATAGATTACGATCTTTTCATTTTGATAAAGGGAAATTGATTTTTCTACCTTTCCTTCGTTCAGACAACGCAATGAATACCCCTTCTGCCTCAAATTTGGTACCTAAAGCTATGCATGCCTTATTAGCAACAAAATAGTATGCCAACAAAATGTCACCCATTAACTAATACTACCAAAAATAAGTAAATAAATATATTGTATGTGCAACATTTTTGGATTTAGATCAGACTTTTTTAAGCTAAAGAAATTGAGACTGGTGTTTTCTGATGCTGGTCCTTAAACGGGCAGCAATCTTGTCGGGAAAAACTGCGGCAGGAGACAATGTTTCTTGGAGTCAGCCTCCTTGACCGGGTTCTAAGCAAAGGATACTTCAAAGCCAAAAGAAACCTTCAAATTGTTGGAGTAGCCTGCCTTACATTGGCCACCAGGATCGAAGAAAACCAGCCATATAACAGGTATATATACATGATTTAATCATAATCCTAGTTGTCTTGGAAAAAAAATGAAGTTGTCTTCATCTGTCTTTCTTGGTGATTTTAGGCGGCCTGTTGGTGCTGGTGTAGTATTATTATTAGGGTGTTGGGGGACGCTGAGATTAACATGAAGGGAAATAGGTTGTTAGGTGGTTCAGATTGGAATGGAAAAATCCCATATTTACCTAAGTGCTTTCGGTCACGCTTTCAGTAATAATAAGACTCTCTTGTTCACTTCAACAAGTAGGTAGTATTTCAACTGTTTTGATATATCACTAACTGAAGTCTTTTCTTGGCATTATAGTGTGCGGCAAAAAAATTTCTGCATAGAAAACAGTGTGTACAGTAGATGTGAAGTTGTGGCTATGGAATGGATGGTGCAGGAGGTGCTTAATTTCCAGTGTTTTCTGCCCACCGTCTATAATTTCTTGTGGTATAACATTCTTCTTTATATTTTTAGTTCCAGTAAAATCTAAATTTGTCAAAAGGTTACAAGCATAATATTCATAATATTAAATTAATTAGAGGGTTTTACCAAAGCCTTGCATTTATTTTATTTCAGCTTAATATTAACACATCCTTGTAAAATATTACAGGTTCTACCTAAAAGCTGCTGGAGCTGATGCAGACATGGAGAAGAGGGTCAAGTACCTGTCAGTGCTGGCACTTTCAGCCCCTGAGCAGCTTTACTACTGGCCCTCAACAGTTGCTGCTACACTTGTGTTCCTGGCTTACCGAGAAGTCAATCAAAATGCATCCCACAAATTGATAAAGGTTATTATTATCACAATACAGATTGAGGCTTTAATTGATTCTTAAATGCATCAACCAAGTCATGGGGGGTAAACACTTATATGGCACAGCATGGTTAACCCCAAATCCTTTATTTTCTTTTGGTCCTTTCTTAATATTTTAATCCATAATTATAACTCAAGATGAGGTCTAGAGAAAACAGGGCCTCTCTGGATCAGAAAACTGTCCAAAAATCTGTTTCTAGACTACATAGCTGAAATCTATGTGAAGTATGATGATATTGCTTGCATGGTTCTGTTTGATGCTCAATTTGTGAATAATCCATTGACTTGTACAGTTGTGTGTGCCTTTTTCCGAGTGTTATCCATGAAAAACAAAAGAGGTGTTTCTATCCTACACCCATGGGATGTGACAAAGTCACATTTCAACGGTTTGACATACTGAATTGAGTTATATATAGTTGGCATTATATACATTTTATTGGATCTATTAATTTTTTTTTCTATATAACTTAGATATAAATTTAATAAAATTTAAATTATATTAACTACGTCAATATAATACAATTTAAATTAAAACTATATAAAAAACCACCTCATGTGACATTATGTCATGTTAGGGTGGTGTAAGGTGGAAACACCCAAACAAAGGTCTTCAGTATGTGAACAAATACAAATAGAATGTCATGTAGTTAATTAATCTTATGATTTTGCAGACCCACGTGAGAACAAAAGATGAGAATCAGAATTTGCTTGAATGCATAGAGGTATGAAAGTAGTCTTAAATATTTTCATCTATTAGCCATAAGTTTTCTTTATAACTATGTTTTAGTTTGAGGTCACAACTCACAACCCCTTGGTAAGAATGAAAAGAAATGTCCCACACTACAAGTATAATGACATGCCATATAATTTATCTTCATTTGGTTTCTCCTATTATCAGTACTGTTTCGATGGAATTAAGAAGGAACTTGATATATTATCTTGACTTTTGACAGAGGTTGAAGTGGTTGTTACACTATCTATGATAATACAGTGGCTAGCAAGAAGGATATCAGCTTCACTATCCCAATATTGTTCGGACTCATCTGCAGACAGATGCAGCTTGGGAGAAGGTCATTGAAGGTGTGACCTTTCCTAATTTCCTGAGCATATGAATACTGAATACAGAAACCTCATTTTTTTTCCCTGTCCAAGAGGAAGGGAACTCCAATATTTTTTCCATGTAATCACTGGTTGTTGTAAACTGTCCATAGGTATAGAAGAAAGAAAACATGTATCTCCTCATTATATGCTGTCAAAACCTAACAACAGGATAGTACACTCTGCTGATGATAACTGTTAGTGTCCCTACAAGGCAATTAAAGGGTTATACAAAAGTTTATCTTGTTCCATTATGATTGATTCTTAGATGAAGAGACATGGATCTTTTTATTCACCTCCTTGCAATGCTTTCTCTTATTTGGGTGCATGAGTTTTAAGGTAGATATGATCATAACACCAGTGTCAAAAATCTAATATAATATAAACAAATAAGAATTGTTCATTTTGCATACAATGCCAACCCACATTCAAGAAATGGGTATCTCAACACCTTAAAAAAATTGTAACAATCAACATGACGTAATTCAGACAACAAACTGGAAGCAATGGAAGACTGAGTATAACTATGCAAACTAAAAATCAATTTAACTATACTGGTGACAATGTTAGGGATTGTGAGTTAGATAAAGTTATATAATTCCCAGCTTATGGTCATCATCAGATTTAACAGGAACTACTGCAGGGTTCCTCGGTGAGGACTCGTTAGAGTGCGTCTTCCCAAATTCATCAATGATCTTTGTCCTGTCTGTGTAAATGAGATCTTTCTTTTCCACCTCAGCCAGTTCAACCTTCTCCTTGGTCATTACACCGAGATCCCCAGCAGCCTTTGCAACAGCAGTAAATGCACTTGACAGCCATGAAGCTCCAGTTGATACGATGGGATGGTTCATGATAGCAGATCCAGCACTAGTTGCCTTCTGCTCAGCAACAGCATAAGCAGACTTTGTCTTCTCGGAAACCTGATATCTTTCATCCATCTCTCTCACCTTTTCATTGACAATGGCTGTTCCAATGCTTAGTTTGTCAGTTAAACCCATTTTACGGTCAATAGAAGCAACCGTGGCAGAAGCATTTGTGGTCAAGTGATGACGTTCATCAAAGGATTTTGCCCTGTTAACTGCATCTTTTCCCAGAATGTAACCCTTGGCAAGCATGGTGCTCATCACATCTTCAGCCTTCTTAACTGCAAAGCCAGAAGCTTGTTTTCTCTCCTAAGGGGAATATTGAAAATTAGAAACTTCATTCAGAATCAGAACCACTTAAAAATTAGACATAAATGGAAATTTACTCAATTAAGATTCACAAGAATACCGATGAGAACAAGTACAACAACCATCACTAGGTTATTAATGTAACTAGATCGTTGCTAGGATACAAGTGGTAATTGGTGTAAATAATCTCAAGATCAAGAGGATTTTGTGCTTCTTCTTAATTTAAAAAATAAATAAAAAGTAAAATCTGCTACATTGATAATTCCTCTCATTTAATTGACATAGATAATGAACATCACAGAACTTGGTTTGCCAAATTATGTCGCACATAAGTTGCTGCAGTCATCAGAACAAAATATATCTTGAAAATCATAATCATCATACCCAGACAAAAATCTCAAGCACATAATAAACATAGCTGCAAAAGTAAAGTATTGTATTTCAAAACCTGAAACTTACTTCAACACATATGTTGGCCACAGGGAACACAAACATGTACAGGTAAGTGAACATGTTTAGCATATTCAATTACATATAGATGTGTTAATAGATGATGCATGATGATCCTTAATTGCTTTTGGATTAATGATCTTGTGTTTACCGGGCTCAAGGGAAGAGCTTCAGGGGGAAGCAGGTAGTTCTCAAAAGGTGATATGGTGACAGAAAGGTTAGCTATGTTGGAACCCTGCATCAAAATAAAACATAAAATTTAGAGAAAGTATCCCAGCATTAGTTTCTTTTTCTTTTCTTTTTTTCTTATCATTTTTAGTAATTGAACAGAGAGAAATACAGGTAAATATTGCTACCATGCATTCCATTATTATGCATATAAACATATACCGTCAAAAGCAAGGCTGTGTCTGCTCCCTGTAAATCCTTGAAGGTAACATAAGCCATCTGGGTGCTCTCAGTTTCTCTGCCAAATTTCCATCAAAGATATTGAGGATTGTAAAAACAAATAACAACAATGAATAACAATAAATACAAGGTAAGTGTCTGACCTCAGCGTCTCAATATATCGAATATCACCACAGAATGAAAAGAATTCTCTTATGTCCATCTCAGAAGCAACCAGTGATATATTGCTAACCTTAACAGTTCTTACCTGTAAAAAGTCAAAAGAAGAAACAACTTTGGTACTTCTCCATAGAGGGACAATTGAAATCCGATAAACTCTTCAAAAGTTTGGCATTAGCCAAATTATCAAATAAATGGCATAGATAAGAATTGCTTTTGAGGATAAACCTGGAACTTTAATCCAAATTATTAAATACATTTAGAATCTGGAATAAATTCTACTAGTACTACTACTGATGCTGCAGGTTTTGCTGTTAATGGTATGGTATGCAAATTTATATTGTTAAGCCCAGGAATGAACATAGAGAACATGCTATTGATTCCCAGATCATGTGTAGCACTCTACCATCATAAAGCTAACCAATGTTATGATAAGAAAATTTCTTCCTCACATCTGAAACATTGATTGTCCAATTTTGAGTTTCTGTAGACTGGGGAACCGCTTCAACGCGTTGATCAGTATGGACCACTGGGGCCTGCACATAAAATACTACATTAGGTGTTTCCACGCCAGGGGCTTAAGAAGCAGTGGATGTGAAAAACAAAGACTCTGAAAGCAGGAAATCAAACAGAAATAGAGATTCTTCTTTTTTATTTCCTTGAAGAATAATGAAGACACAATCATAGACACAAGTCCATTTATAACATGGCAATGATGATGGAATTAAGCAAAAGAAAGAGGGAGAGATGAACAAGATAGAGAAACCTTATGGAATTAGGAAAAAAATAAGCTCTTTTATAAATTTGGATGAGCTTCTCACAGCTTTTAAAAATATTTTATTAAGCCAAACTTGAGGCTTTTTATCTCTCTATCCAAAGACACAATCGTAGATTCCTAGGAATGCTATTCTTTTGGAAATATTTTTTAAAAAATTTGTACTAAACGTGAGAATCTTATATTCCCAACCTAACATTTTTAGGAATCTAAAAAGAATCTGAGTACTAAATCATGAGAATCTTATATTCCCAACGTGATATTCCTAANATTAGGAAAAAAATAAGCTCTTTTATAAATTTGGATGAGCTTCTCACAGCTTTTAAAAATATTTTATTAAGCCAAACTTGAGGCTTTTTATCTCTCTATCCAAAGACACAATCGTAGATTCCTAGGAATGCTATTCTTTTGGAAATATTTTTAAAAAAATTTGTACTAAACGTGAGAATCTTATATTCCCAACCTAACATTTTTAGGAATCTAAAAAGAATCTGAGTACTAAACATGAGAATCTTATATTCCCAACGTGATATTCCTAAGAATCTAAAAAGAATCCGTGTAATAAGGCTAAGTTTATTTTCCCATTCATATGTTTGCTATTTGAGAGGCATATTTAGAAGGCTAATCGGAAAGCACAATGTCACCAAGCAGAACCTAAACAATGAGCTATAAACAAAAAAGAAAAGGAGAAAAGAAACCCTTCTCGAGATCTGAAACGGAGACAAACTTCACACAACAATGCGCTCTTATAGATGCAGTGGATCTAAGAGAAAAAGCAAATCGAGATCTTAAAACTCACCGACATTTCCACCACAGAACCAGCGGCAACAAGGGCAGGCAATGGAAGCACAGGGAGAAAATGGAAAAGTTGATGAGGAAGAAGAAGGAGGAGGGCACTTTGGTAATTTGAGCGACGGACAGTATAATGTGTTTTTCGCCGTTGCTTGTTTCTTCCTTATCAATAACGGGAAGTTCGCGCGCCTTTTATTTGGATTGTGCCAGTGGTTATTCGCCCGTGGTAGTTTCCAAAGGAACGGCATTTCACTGGTCAAACTTTTTTGGGTATGGCAAATAAATAAATAAATAAATATATATATATATATATATAGAAGTTTCTTAAATATTTTGTAGTATGAAATATCATACTACATAAAAATAGTCAATATGTAAATGACATGTATACAAATGAATTATTTTTAAATTTGTTTGAAAAAATAAGATAAATTATATTTATATATAATAAAATATAAAAATTATTTATACTTGACATGTCAGTGTAATATGACATACTTATTTATCTAAATTATTTTATTTATAAGACTTAGATTTTAAATTCTATTATAAACAGTAAGATAGTCTCTCTTTATTCAAATCTTTTTGTATATATAGAAAACAAAATTAATACATATTATATTTATACTCCCAATATTATACTTCCGTTTGATGTATCAAAAGCAAAGAATCCAAAAACTACACATTTGATTGAAGGTCAATGAAAAAATGATACATAAAACATTTTATACCGTTTTAAAGATTAAAAAACTTTTTTCATATATAACTTAAGTAATTAGAAGTAAATATATGAACTTTTGTCTTTTCTACAACTTTTTATTTATTTTCTTCTCGTTGAGTAGGTTCTGCTTGGTTGCCGAGAAATTCCATATGGAAATATGGAAAAGAATTGAATATGGATAATGCAGATTTTTTTGTAGCATGAAACTCAAGGGTGACATGTAACCCCATGGTGACGCCAATCATCAAATGGTGTGCAGACATAATACATTAAACGGGGATTTTATGATACTACGTAAGTATACTAGACTATACTGACGTGACAAACATATATAATTTTTATNAAATAAGATAAATTATATTTATATATAATAAAATATAAAAATTATTTATGCTTGACATGTCAGTGTAATATGACATGTCAGTGATTATTCTTGTGTAGTATGACATACTACATAAATACTAAAAGTATTTAAGAAACCTCCTACATTAAATAATTTGAATTTGTTGTATTGAAGAAAATATTTTGAAAACTGCGATAGTAAAGGAATTATTTCTGTTAGCCCTACTCAATGCGCTATAAACAAACAAGAAAAAGCAGAAGAAACGAAACCCTTCTCAAGTTTTGAAAGGGTGATAAACTTCACATAACAATGGGCCCTTTTATTAAGAAATTCATAGTAATTAGTATCATAAGATTCATAATTACTAAATTAGCTACACTCTCCTCTCAACCGCATTCCACACACACATACACCCACGGGTCTTTGATCTTAAAATTACTGTTTTCGAACTTATTTACACAATTATAATACTTTTAAATTTATATACCTAAATATTACACTTTTACAAAAATTAAAAATTTTAAAAAAATAAAGTCTAACCCATGGGGTCCACTGGACACACTAGTGGCCCTACAACGTGTCCACGTGGGACATACCAGTGGAGTTACGACGTGTCCCTTCTTGTTGTGCACATTAACTTTTTTCAAATGTGTACTTTAAGATATAAATAAATTGTGGGACTTGCCAAGAAGGGACACTTTGTGAGGCCATTGGCGTGTCCCATGTGAATATGTTGTGGGGTCACTGGCATGTCTAATGGGCCCCATAAGTCATACTTCTTTTTTTTTGTTTTTAATTTTTTTAAAAGTGTAATATTTAAATATAAAAGTTTAAAAGTATTATAATTATGTAAATAAGTTAAAAAACAATAATATTAAAGTCAAAGATACCCCCACACACATACACACATACACACACACATATATATATATAGATATAGATATATTGCTAAATGATATTAAAACAAATTTTAAAACTTAGTAGCTAAAAAGTACCAAGAAATTAACCTTATATATTAATTCCATGACATGCTTCGTTGGGCATGATCTCAAACAGACTCCTATATATGCCATACACGTAAGACTAGTTGCATATTCAGTGCAAAGTGTGAGGACACAATTGTATCCTCCAATCTCAAGCTTTCAGCTGCCTCCAATTTTGAAGTGTGTTAATTCCATTCAGATTTGAAGTAGATGAACAATATAAGTGCATGGGCCAACATCAATTTTTTTTCCCCCTTTTTCTTCCTTTTTTTCATTTGGATTTTCATTACATATTACAAGCTTGTTCTATGTTTTGTTTTCAGAGGAATACAGCATGAGCAGAGTTTGGATTCTTGTTGTTTTTCTTCCACATACAATGTTTGTTGTAGGCATTTTGAATGAAATAGGAAATTTTAACCATCACTTCTTCCCTCTGGTTGAACGATGCAGGGTCTTATTGCAAGAGATTCTCCAGTTTGAATTGCATCATGTGTTCAGAGAAGCTAAGGGGGCACTGATTCAATGGCAAAGGCTGCCCATGATCTAAATGTATCTTCTGAAACTTTTGATTTTTTTCCTTCTTTTGTTAGATCTATTCAAAGCAGCATATCTCAGAAAAATAAAATCGAAATGTTAAAACTCACCGACATTTCGAATCACACAAGGTTTCTACAGAACCAGCGGCGACAATGGCAGGCAATGGAGGCACACAGAGGAGATGGGAACGTTGATGAGGAAGAAAGGAGGAGAAAACAAACGAAACAGTGAGGGCAGTTTGGTAATTTCAGTAAGGCAAAACGATGATGTGTTCTTCGCTGTTAGCTTGTTTGATTCTTATCAACTAGACTTACTTACGTGTAGGCTGAGAGTGCAAAAATGGTTTCAAGCCATTGATTGATTTGGTTCATAATCTCCTTAGAAAGGGGTCCCCACGCGCATGTGCCAACGATATTCTATCTTACCAAACAATACAAACATAGAAAGCTTCGCTTTTAAGCGCTTTTTTTTCCAACCGTTGCGTTTCGTTTCCCTTTCCCTCTCTTCTCAATTCTCATCTCCTCCCTCCATTATTTCCGCTGCTGGATATTCCAATTTCTGAAACGGAAAGGGAAAATTTTTCCATTTTCGCTTCTCCTCTGATGCCTCGCCACCGAATTCAAATGCCTCCTTGAACCTTGGCGTTTCTCTGTTTTCCTCCAAGCTCTGTTTTTTTTCTTTTCTTTCCGGGCTGATTTTCTCGGAGAAAAATGAAGAAACCCCAACTGGGTTTTGGGGTTTCTTTCATATTTCGTCTTGTTTTTGTGCTTTCTCTAGTTCTCTCGGCTCTTTCTGGTGATGCCGAGGTGATGAACAATCTCAAGAAGATGATCAATGCCCCGCCGAATTTCGGATGGTCAGACCCCGATTTCTGCAAATGGGAAAACGTCAAATGCAATTCCGATAACCGTGTCACATCGATAGGAATTGAGAGAAGTAATCTTGAAGGGTCGCTTCCGGAAGAACTCGTTAATCTTTCAGAGTTGGAAACTCTCGAGTGCTTTCAGAACAAGCTTACTGGGCCATTTCCAAAACTTGCCCCTTCCTTAAGGATTCTGACCATTTACAACAACGGTTTCAGCTCCATACCCAGCGATTTCTTCAAGGGCATGACCATGTTAGAAGAAGCGAGAATCGGTGATAACCCCTTCTCTCAATGGCGTATACCAGATAGTCTCAAGGACTGTACATCACTCCGGGTATTCACAGCACAAAACTGCAGTATCATTGGGTCAATTCCTGATATCTTTGGCCCCGATAACCCTTTCCCAGGTTTGGTTAATTTGACCTTGTCTTATAATCTTCTTGAAGGTGGATTGCCTGCAAGCGTCCGTGGCACTGCAATAGAGTTCCTTGTGCTGAATGGGCAAGAAGCTACAACTAAACTCAATGGTACACTTGCGGTTTTGCAGAATATGACATCTTTGAAGCAAATTTGGGTACATGGGAATCAATTTACAGGTCCAATACCAGATTTTTCAAAGCATGATCAACTGTTTGATGTGAATTTAAGAGATAATCAGTTGACAGGTGTTGTTCCATCTTCTTTAACGAGTCTAAAGAGTCTTCAGACTGTTAAATTGACAAATAATCGCCTTCAAGGATCCGCTCCTGTGTTCCCTTCAGGAGTTAAGGTGGATATGTCAGGGCTTAATCAATTTTGCACAGACAGGCCTGGTCAGCCATGTAGTGCCCTTGTGAATGCTTTATTGTCTGTTGCTGAGCCTTTGGGTTACCCACTAAAATTTGCAGAGAGTTGGAAGGGCAATAATCCATGTAGTGGAGCTTGGACTGGGATAGTTTGCAGTAACCAAAACATTTCAGTTATCAACTTTCAGAACATGGGCCTGTCTGGAACTATTTCTCCTAGTTTTTCCAGCCTTAGATCTGTGAGAAAATTGCTTCTTGCTAATAATAATCTTGTAGGTACTATTCCAAGTGAGCTTACTAGTATGCCTAATCTGGTAGAGCTAGATGTTTCCAATAATGACCTATATGGTCAGGTACCAACTTTTGGACAAGGTGTGTATGTCAAATATGATGGGAATACTGATATAGGAAAATCTAGACCAAGTTCCCCTTCGGATTCTCCTGGCTCCGGCTCGGACTCTGGAGGGAATGAGTCTGGTAAGACACTTGGTACTGGAGTAATTGTTGGCATTGTGGTGGTTATTGTCGTTTTGCTTGGTATAGGAGTTGTGATATTCATTAAGTTTCGTAGAAAGCATAAATATTCAGGCATAACACAAAAGCCAAATGCAATAACAGTAAATTCTGGGGACTCAAATGATACAAAGATAACTGTTGCTGGTGGTGGTGGAACTTATGCATTTAGTCCCATAAGTAATGCAGCCAATGATGCTTGTTTGGGGGAAGCTAGTAATATGGTAATTTCCATTCAAGTTTTGAGAGAAGTTACTGACAATTTCAGTGAAGAAAACATATTGGGGAGGGGCGGTTTTGGCAGTGTGTACAAGGGAGAATTGCATGATGGGACAAAGATTGCAGTGAAAAGAATGGAATCAGGAATTGTGGCTGAGAAGGGGCTGAGTGAGTTCATGGCTGAAATTGCAGTACTAACTAAGGTTCGACACAGACATTTGGTTGCACTCCTGGGTTATTGCTTGGATGGGAATGAGAGGCTTCTCGTGTACGAATACATGCCTCAAGGGACTCTTAGTGACCATTTGTTCCGCTGGAAAGAGCGAGGGTCAAAACCACTGGAATGGAAGGGAAGGCTTTCCATTGCCTTGGATGTTGCAAGAGGTGTTGAATATCTTCACAATTTAGCCCAGCAAATTTTTATTCATAGGGATCTTAAACCATCCAACATTCTACTTGGAGATGATATGCGGGCTAAAGTTGCAGACTTTGGACTGGTCCGTCTTGTTCCAGAAGGAAAAGCCTCATTTGAGACTAGACTTGCTGGAACTTTTGGATATCTGGCACCAGAGTATGCTGGTAGGTTTTTGAATTTTCTTTTGGCTTTGACTAATTTTTATTATCTGGGAAAATAATTCTGTGCTTGGAGATATCTAGACTTGTCTTATGTTGCAAAAAAGTAGTTGAAAGTTTCTTTCAATTTCTTCACTTCATGCAATGTGCATGTGCAACTGTGCAAGCATCAATGGCTGATGGGTTCATGGAATAAAAAGAGCAACTAAAAGATGGAAGAATGCTTCTTATAATATATTTTTTAAGAAAAAGAAGGAATGCTGTTAATGGTTGGCACTTAGATCATTTTTGTTTTATGTTCTAAGTTTCGGTTCATTGGAAACTCCTCTTCATGGAGATAGCAAACCGGTTACATTGGAATCAACTGATTTCTATCCTTTCACCTTCATCTGTTTCCCTTTTTGTCTAGAAACAATAGCATGCACCTGGATCTGGATGTAGCTAGATCATTGAGAAAGGAAGTTACATATTGTCTATTTAGAGCACCATATGGGACTTGAAAAATTACTTTTAATTTATTAGAATGATTTTATTATGCCTCCTAAAACCCATGGGACTACGTATATGATTTCTTATCCTCTTTAGTCATTTTGCATGGCTTGCAATTTTTGGTGAATGCATTGAATCATTCATCATGAAAATGAGTGACATTATTTTGTATTGCTGTTAATACCTTGCAGTTCAAAATCAGTGAATGGATTTGCTGTATCTTATACAAGAATAAGTCCTTGGAAAAATTAACTTCTAACTCTTTTCTCTAAGGGTCTTTTGTATTCTTTTTTTCATGGTCAATTCATTAAGGCACTAAAATGGTACTTTCATGATTGATTGCGCAGCAACTGGACGAGTTACAACAAAGGTTGATGTATTTAGTTTCGGAGTGATTCTTATGGAGATGATATCTGGAAGGAAAGCACTTGATGATAGCCAATCTGAAGAGAACATCCATCTTGTTTCATGGTTCCGTAGAGTGCTAATAAATAAGGATAAATTTCGAAGTGCCATTGACCCAACAATTGATGTTGATGAAGAAACCTACTCCAGCATTTGCATTGCTGCTGAATTAGCCGGCCACTGTTGCACAAGGGAGTCCTATAAGCGTCCAGACATGAGTCATGCAGTGAATGTTCTATCACCCCTTGTTCAGGTCTGGAAACCCACTGAAGCAGAATGTGAGGACGACAAGTATGGATTCGACCTTGACATGACCTTACCACAAGCACTTGAAAAGTGGCAAGCTTTTGAAGGAAGGAGCACCATGGATATTACTACTTCTTCATCATATCTTACAAGTGGAGAGAATACAAAAACGAATACAGAGTCAAGCACACCCCTTCGCCCACCTGGATTTGCAGATAGCTTTACTTCTAAAGATGGACGATGACAATACATGCACATTTGCCTTAGCTCTGACCTTCTCTGTATTTGCCTCTTCTCACCCTTGGCAGCTCTTTTCTTTTGTTTGTTGTTTAAGGTTTGCTTCCTATACCTAGTTGTGCATGTATTACACCTTCGTTCCCAAACTTCTTCCAAGTCTAATATTTTTCTTTTTTATTTTTTCGTTGGTACTCATTCTTGATTAGATAATTTTTTGGATTTTAGTTTATAGTTTTAACCTGAGGCTATCTTCTTCTAATAGTTATTATGATCTGGAGAAAGCAACAGACCACCAAGCTGCTCTCTTTGCAGATTGCTTGTCTGTTTCTTTTCCTAAATTGTAGTTTTTCTTTTGTTTTTCTCTCTTATATACGGTATACCAAAAAGAACTAAGAACAAATGTATGAGTCTCAATCATTTTCTTTCTGCTGAAATCATCAACCAAATAAGACATAAATATTTTGCCTTTCTTTCAATTTGGAAAATATCCCTACACGGTTAGCAGATGAAAAACAAGGAATGTCACTGAATTTTGTTGGACATGGTTGTTACGCTTACATCCAAGAAATGCATGAATAAGTGTTTATGTTTTGTTTGTCTTTTCTATTGATCCTCATGCTTGGAACTGTGGTGATTTTTTTTCTTTTTTTGCCTGTTATTTATGCCTCTTGTTCTCCTTTTATGCTTTTCTTTGTTTGTGGTTTTTTTTTTTTTTTTCTAGTAAATTACACCAT
>QAOA01006370.1:0-41988 GCA_003255065.1 Cercis canadensis | reverse complement strand
TTTTTTTTTTTTTTTTCGTTCTCAAGAAACATCATTCTTGAAAATATTGTTCATGAGAATGTGATTCCTAAGAATATTATAATTTATGTTTGGTTGACCTTAAACATTTTTGGGAATGTGAGACAATATTTCATATCCCTATGTTTGGTTCAAATACTACTTTCTTAAGAATATTTATTATTTTTACAAAAGTACCCCTAATTTTAATTTTAGAAAAATAACTTTTGCATTTATAATTTGACTAATTATCTGAATTTTACTAGTACATGTTATGTTTTGGCTGCTTTGATGTTCTGTATTGGACATAGTAGAATAATTTTTCTTATTACTGTCATTATCACTAATGTATGTGTGGGTTAATTTCTCTTGAGGTTTAAGAATTATATTGACATCTCTTCTTGTTTCAGAAATAATATATACCTATCTTATTTATACTTTACTATAACAAAATCTCTATTTTCTTTTTGAGAAAACACATACCTCTCTTCAATTAAACTTCAACGCAATGTGAACTTCCTCTTCAAATTACATTACAATTTACAAGGGAGCCTGTGTAATTTTCAGAACAGAAAAGAAGTTTGTGTAATTATCAAGGTACAATATTGACAAATTGAAATTTAGAGTACATATCAAATATGTATTGAAAGTTTCATGAATATTTCAAACAATCTAATGGGAAGGCAATGCAGATGAGAAAAAAGCTAAGAAATAAATCTTTGGCATGTGATAGACATATGGTTGGTATATAATATTAGCTAGATTATCATAAGCACAATATATGGCAAAATAACCAAAATACAATGTAGAAAAAATAAAGGGAAAAAAAAGAAAGCTAAACACCAAATTTGTAGCAGTTGAGGCAAAATCCTAGCTTATGTAGTACACTCCTTAGTGTGCTCCCCCTTTAGATGCCTTTCACAAAAGAGGACTTTCTTGCTCTACAAGATTCTAACTACTCTTAACACTTGCAAAAGGTCAATATCTTCAATAGGAACACATCTCAATCACAATATTCAACTCAAATAAATAATACACACATCTCTCAACAACTCTCTTCTAGAGTAAATTTATAATTGAAGTACTATGATCAAGTAAAATTAAGTAAAAGGGCTTTAGAGAGAAAAAGTTACTAGAGTGTGATCAATTCTCAAAAATGTGCTTTTAATGTCTTGAATTCTTTAAAACAATGAAGCAAGTATAGTAGAAGTGAGAGAACAACAGTTGTTTATGATTTGAAATTTATTAGAACTAAAACTCTGTGTTATAATTCCCACTAATCAAAATCATGACATTGGTTCATGCAAGTTCAAAAACATGTTTATGCAAATTGAAAGAGCTTTAAAAGACCACTTTAATGCCCCTTTAAATTAATAGAAGAATATGGGGATGGAAATTTGAACCATGAATTTCAATTTTTTTTTTAAGAGATTCTTAAATCAATTATGTTCTATGTGTTTGTACTCATAATGACGGCATACTTAAATACAATAACTATATATTTTACATATAATAACTACTCATAAAAAAAAAAAAAAAAACATATAACTTGAAATACCTACTTTTAGAAATTTACAAACAGCTTCTGCTAATTGCTAGAGTAGGACTCATCATTGGAAGGAAATTACATGAATCTTAACACTCCTAAATAACTTTCCTAAAAAAAAAAATTATAATTGATATTGTGTGAAAGATAGAATCTCTTGTGGGAATAAATATTATATTTCTTTACTAGTTTACCTAATTCATATAATATAGACCCAATTTTTTTATTACATTGTCGCCTTAAAACATCTTAGAATCATGATTATAGAATCTTAAAATATAATAAAGCTACAAATTTAAGGCTGAAATTAATTAATTTTAAAGAAATATACATCCAACAAATAAAAACAAAAAAGCACATACCGAAAATTTCGGTATAATTGGCGGGAAAAGACTCCGCCGCGTTTGAGTCGCAATTTCTTCATGTGGGCCCCACAAAATATTCAAACGGCCTACAGTCTCGGTTCGTATCTTCGCAAAAAGACTGTCAAAGGATGATGACCGTACGATCAGTTCCAATCTAACGGCAATCAGGGTATTACCTTCCCGCCGATGGTAGGTCACTTCAGCAGAACACACAAAGCGCTGAGAAAAGATTTTCATTCCATTTTCGCCTTTTGTTTTTTTTTTTTTTTTCAATCATTGGATTGCTTTATCTTTCTTTATATTTGTAGTCAAAACTAAATAGTACCCATTTTCTTATGCTTTGTATTCTCCCCATTTGGACCTTCTTCTACTAAGGAACTCTGCTTGCTTCTTCATTCTTCACACTTCAGCCGCCTCTGCTGCTGTGAAATCTATCTGAAGCCAAAGAAAATGGTAATCACATAAACCAATTTCTCTTTTTGGAACTTAATTGTTAATGGGTTTTTAATTTCTTTTGCATCTTTGTTTGAAATTTTTGAATTTGAGTGCAATTCCATGATTATTGATACCTTTAATGAAATCCCAATTCCCCTTTGCATTTTGGGTGCATCCGATTCTTGACTATACTTCTGATATTGGTAAATTTGTGATTTTTATTTATTTTTATACTATTGTCCTTTTAGATTCTGATCCCATATGCAAATTTGGTGTCATTCAAGAGGAATATGAATTTGGGAACGATATAATTTATGGCTTTTGTTGATTTTTTATTGTGGCTTGAACTTTGAGATTTTGGGTGGCACTTGTTTGTAGCAATAGGTTTAGATTTGTTGAAGATTATTAATCTACTGGTAATTTGATGAGAGAAGTGGGCACATTATAATTTTGATTCTTGATTATTCTTTCTCAGAAGGGTTCTTGAGTTTTCTTTTGTGGCCAATGAATTGCTTTTTCAGGTGGGGCATGATATTTTATCAAAGGAAAAGAATACAGATTGGCTTAATACTCTTCTGTGTAGCAGCTTTCGCAAATGTAAGGATCATAGAGATCTTAGGTATAGTGAGAAGAATGTGTTCTGTATAGACTGTACACTTAGCTTGTGTAGGCATTGCAAGGAAGCTCATTCCCTCCATAGAAGGTTGCAGATATACAGATATGTTTATCAGGACGTCATTCGCCATTCTGACCTGCAGAAGCATTTTGACTGCTCAAAAATTCAGGTTTCTTTTACTTAATCACAAGATAGTGTTAAATTCATTATTAGAATGATTATTTTACAATACTGGTTTAAATTCAATCAGTATTCTTCATATTAATCTTAGTCCTAGCTTGCTGTTATCAATATATTAACTTGGTATTTTCTTGTTTTGCCCACTAGTTCTAATATTGTGAACAGATATGTGTCCGTACAACAGTTGAGACAAAATTTATTAGTATTTTGTTGTTTCTACATAGTGTTTGGTTTGTGTAGCTCTGGTAACCATTAATGTTTAGATGGTTCTTTTATACAGTTTTAATTGTTCAGATAAATGTTGTAGCTCTGGTGACTGCTCTCCAGTGTTTTTAGCCATTAATGATGTGATAGTTTGTTGGACTTGCATCAACTAAAAGTTACTAAATGAGTTTAATTCAGAGTCATTTTTCATCTTTAATCAACAGATGAAGTTTCCGGCTATTAATTTTTTGATGTGACATATGAAAGTTTTCTTAAGAATTTTGGAACTATGCCTGAACCTCATTGCTTAGTTGGCACACCTGATCTCACTATACTCTAGTATCCTTTTAGTAGTAAGCTTTGCATTTATGTTTTTGTTCTTTTTCTTTTTTGGTACATAATTTTCTTCTTATGATAGTAATGTGATTTGACAGACATACATATCTAATAACGAAAGGATTATACATCTCAATCCTCGGCCTGCATCGCAAGATACCAATCCAACAAAAAGATCTAAATCTGGTGATCAAAGTCCTGAGTCTCAATTCAAAGTTACAAAACTATTAACAAGATCAAAGTCTGGTGGTGCTTGTGAAGAATGTGGAAGAAATTTACAAGATGAGCGTAATCGCTTCTGTTCTATTGCATGCAAGGTAACAACATTCTCTGATTTAATGTTAAATTTTGTTGTTTACTCTCCTCAAACTCTAAAATCATTTGCATGTGCAATTTTCAGATCTCAGTTGTTTCAGTGGAGGCCCAAGGCAACCAGAATTCAGAAAGAACTTCAGAAGGGCCTATCAACCAAAGTGCTAAATTGATCACCACTCAAAAACCTGAAGTTTCAGGCCTTTATTTGAATGATGATAACCAAAATTCAGAAACTGAGTCATCTATCTCTGTGGCTGAACCAGATGATAGGTTTGAACTTGTCAATTTCAGAAAGCGCCCAAGAAAAGGCCTTCCTCAGAGATCTCCTTTTCTATGTATGTCTTAAGTTACTACAATTCCTTCTCTTTTTCTTTTTTCCTCTATCTATTTTTTGTTTCCATTTTTGAAGAATAAGATCTCTTGAAACATCATTTTGGGATTTATGGTAAGATCTTAGTTGGGAGTACGAGATTCACTTCCTCTGAGAAGAGTAACTTGCGAGTTTGTATACCATAAGGCTAATAGAAGATTTCTAAGTGTACAGGGTGCACTTTTGTTACTCATCCATCCTTTTCAGTTTCATATGGTGGAACAACGAATCTCTTATAGTTGAATTAGTCGACATAAAGAAATTTTCGTATGAGATTATAAAGTTATAATTTTTTAGTTCAGCAGTGTATGCTTATATTATGAATTGCCAGCCTTCATGTTTCTTATGCTTTTGACAGAAGTAGTCTTTTCTTCTTTACTTGGATTCCCAATCACTAAGAAACTAGTGATGGATGTTGTTCTATAGAGTTTTTCATGATTGTATAGTTGGGCCTGTCCCCTCACACTAGAGGCAGCAACTCCTTTTTCATGTTTCTTGTTGATGTGGTTGGCAAAAATGTCGTCAAAAGGTTGTTAATTGAATAGGATAGAAAAGATTTGGTGTCCCCACTGAGGCTTAAAAAGCCTAATCTTGTGCATGCTGCACATGGATGAACAGAATTATTCTCTGCCTGTGGCGCCGACCTCCTCTCTCATATGCACCAACTTAGAAGTTAGGTATACATATTTGCTTGAGGAGAAGGGGACTTTACATATAAAGGTGTTTACTAAGTTACCCACAAGAAGTTGGAGGTAATACTACTTTCACCTCTCATCTAGGGTTTTAGGCGAAATTAACACCTAAGTTTGATGTAAGTGCAAAAGTATAGAAAAATTTGAGTTAGTATGTATCAAAATAGGTAATTCATTTATGGAGCTATGCAGGAAAAGTGTTCAAATAAAATTGACTCGAAATAGTGAAATTCTGTAATTAAGTAAAACTCTTTTTTTTTTNTTTTTTTTTTTTTTTTTGTATTTTGACTATAATTTTAGATTTGAACACAAATTCACAAGTTTTGAAATCGATTTCAATCTCAATACTATTTGATTACATGCTGTTTAGCTTTTTTTGTAAACTCTTTTGACGTTTGACTCATACTAGGTCATTTAGCTTTTTAAGAGCTTCACATAAGTGCCAAAATAAAGAACTAGTGCAACTGAGAATCCCATGTGAGAAATAAGGGATAGCTTTTTACCCGATGCTTTTTGTATGGATAGCATAGTAAACCCCATAACAAATAAGTTGTTGCCTTGAAACGTAGTTCGAATTGACTGCAGCTTTGAAACCGCGTGATGTGTGGAAGAAACAAAAATGGAGGTGCAGCTAACATGGGGATGGTTATCAAATTTTGAAAGGCCATGTGAACTTCTTTGTGGTTGTCTTTGTTAGGCCCAATGTTGTCTTTCGGTTTTGGCTTCTGTATCAAATATAATCGAAAGAGGTTCATATATGCAACTTTTTTGCACGCCTTGTCGTTGAATGCTCAAGCTTCAGTTCCCACAATTTGGTGTTGGAAAGGCCATCTTCCATACAAAGGTTCTATTTTTAAAAACTATTTTCATGTGTGTGTTTGACTTTGACATGGGAGAGAAACGTGAAACAATCTAGTTTTAAATTTCTTATATTGTTGGGGTATAAAAACTTCTGGGGTTCATCAGTTAAAGGTCTCAATTTATATATTAGGGGCATCACTTTAAGGTCTTAAACTTACATACACAAATAAATGCATGGATACAACAACAAATATAATCGAAAGAGGTTCATATATGCAACTTTTTTGCACGCCTTGTCGTTGAATGCATGGATACAACAACAAAAAGCAACCCTTAATTTGGACGAAGTTCAAATTAACCCTTAATTTAGAAATTATGTAGTACATTTACTTGGATCATAGTTTTTTATATGAAATTAGTTCCAAGCCCGTGTTATGTACATACAATTAGTTTATTAAACAAATAAATTAGATCTGTAAAAAGATATAAGAGAAACATAAAAAGCAGTAGAAAAAAGAGAACGAGCACAATAGTTATAAATAACTTTACTCGTAGAAAAAGAACTTCCTTTTATGTATATATAATAATTTAGGGTATCAAAATATGTTATACTTGTTTGGTAGTAAAATATCATACATTTTAAATGACAATATTTTTGTATTAAATGATAAAAAGAGAATTAGTACTGCTTGTATTGTAGACTATTTGCACTTTAATATAAGACAGAATATGACCATAAACAAACATATTGAGGAAAAGTGGCAACCCACTCTCATCATATGCATTCATCTCCTCTATTCTTCACCATCTTCTTGGACCCATGAACTTCATTTGAGTGCAGTCTCTTTCTTTTACATTGCCTCTTTATCCAAAAAGAAAAAGTGTTTACAGTAGTAGAATCTTGCAAAGATTTTTTTTTTTTGTTTTAATATTTTGACTTAGTGGCAAAATGATTAAAAAATACAATTTTGTAAAGTATTTATGTAAATAAGATAGTTTGAAAACTATTTACCGATTTAGAACAGTTTTAATTAAATTATTGATAGGCACACATAAAAATAGCGTGACTCCAAAAGTCATACTACTTTAAAGTAACGTCACTCTATTTTAAAGTAACATGACTCTATTTTTAAAGTAGAGTCACGCTACTTCAAAGTAGTGTGATTCTTGGAGCCATGCTACTTATAAAATAGTATGACTCATCTTGTTTGTATCTCATAAATAAAATAATTAAAAGTGGACAATTTTAGTAACTAATNTTTTAATATTTTGACTTAGTGGCAAAATGATTAAAAAATACAATTTTGTAAAGTATTTATGTAAATAAGATAGTTTGAAAACTATTTACCGATTTAGAACAATTTTAATTAAATTATTGATAGGCACACATAAAAATAGCTTGATTCCAAGAGTCATACTACTTTAAAGTAACGTCACTCTATTTTTAAAGTAGAGTCACACTCAAAGTAGTGTGATTCTTGGAGTCATGCTACTTATAAAGTAGTATGACTCATCTTGTTTGTGTCTCATAAATAAAATAATTAAAAGAATTTTAATAACTAATTTGCACAATGCTCCATTTAGTAAATAGTTTGTCAAAGTATATTTTGTTACTCAAGTTTTTAATTTGGTTTCATCTTGAAGAGTTCATAAGAATATAAAAAGCATGTTAATTTTTTATTCTGTTATGACTTATTCCTTCATGATAATTTCATGTTTAATGCTACATTTGCTTTGCTGAATTACAGCTAGAAATTTGATTAAATATTTAGTAGGATAAATAGCCAAATCAAAAAAGTAATACAATTTATTCAAAGTTATTGTATCAAGATTATGGCAACCAAGAAATCGAGCAAAAATTATAAGACATATGAATATCTCTTAATTTGAAATTTAAATGGCTAAAATGAATGAAGCTGTGCACAATAAGAAGGTGGAGTTGCAAACTCGATTAACCAAACACAATAAATTTATTGAGTAATCAAAATAGAAGCTAGAAATGTTAGAATGTGGAAAATTAAAAGAGTTAGGAAAAAAACAAAACTTAGAGTGATGGATTTTAGAGAAAAAAAAAATTCTGTACAGCCCAAGAACAACGAACACATACGGCTTGAATCAAATTCGTTAAACCCTAACAAACCCTAAATCTTTTATCCCTTAGAGTTTAGGATTTAGGGTTATAAATTTAGGATATAAGACTTAAGGTAGGTTTAGAGTCTCGGGTTAAGGTTTTTTAGATTTATGGTTTAAGATTTACGAGGTTAAGGCTTAGGGCTAAAGTGTAAAGAATAAATGATTCATGATTCATGAATGAAACTCCATGACCAAAGAATCATTTTGAAACACAGACCACGAACAAAGCACAAAGTATATATAGACGTATAGTCAAACAGCAGCATCTCTTACTACGATCACGGGCGCAATAATCATTTCTCTAATACATAAAAACATTATTTGCATCCAAAAATTTTCAACACATTTATTTTTTAACACTTTCACCTCTAGAAAACATAGTAATATTGATATATATACTAGCTAGTATCCACCCAGGTGTTAGCTTATAATCTTCATTGTGTACTCTCCTTTTTTTTCTTAGCATTTTCCACTCCTATGTAATTCAAAAAAAAAAAAAAGTAATTCAATATTTTCTCAACAATCATGAGAGATGTCCTTTAAGATTTTAGATTGCATTAAATTTCAAAAGCCAGTTCACATTGCAGGAAACTTCAAAATCAGTTACTAGCAGACACAGGAACTATAATATTTTAAGAAATCAATGTACAGATTCTAAAAGATGAAACAAAGTCCACGCAGCCCTTTCGGATAAAATATGCTAGGCAGGACATTCATTTATGTATGATGATCTCATTCAATTTATCTCTTGGTAGATTTGAGGTAATGATCTCTCTGTCTCTCTCTCTCTTATTGTCTTGTTCCATGAGTGTTGCTATTCTTTAAGTTTGAATTGTTTTCTTACCTTAATTGTTGCATTCTTGATTTGATTGGATAACTGTTTTTCTTATTCTAGTTAGTTTGTTTCTTGTGATTTTGCCCAGGAGTGCTGAGACTACCATCAAAGTCAGGTCTGTCTTTTGCAATCCTCTCACTGAAATTATNAGACACGCCGTGGGTCTCACGGCGTGTCCCAATAAGCCAAAATTCGTTACGGAGCCCACAACTCTGGAACAATAGATGAATTTGGCCTACTAGGACACGCCGTGGGCCTCACGGCGTGTCCGGTAGGACCCACGTGTCTGAAAATCTTTTTTTTTTTTAATTTTTAAATTTTTAAAAAGTGTAATATTTGTGTAAATAGTTTAAAAGTTGTAATATTTAGGTAAATACTTTTGCAAAATATAATATTTGTGTCAAAAGGCCGCATATCTCTTCTTGAGATTTTTTACTATTTATATAGTGGTTTTACACCCTAGCTTTGCCAAACGAGACTTTTCTATAGAAATTTTGGTGAATTATATTTTATCCTTCTTTAAAATAAGGGTAATACTACTACTCACCAAGTTAGGTAGGTTCGGATAAGATTCACTCAATAATTTTAGTGTTATTATAAAAATCTTAAAAAATTGAGACAGAAAGTATGTGTTAGAATAATTAATTTATTATAAAATACATAAACGACATGATACAAAAAAAATATGTTTAAATTCAGTCAAAATTCTATTAATTTTAACTCAAATTACGTCTACTATTTTGATATTTCAATATCACTAGATAACTCGATTTTCTAATATCTTTGCTATAACACTAAAATTACATTATAAATCCCACTAAAACTCATCCAAAATTCCTTCCAAAAAAGGGGGTAGCACTACCCCTCTAGCTTAGCGTTCCCCAGCAATTTTTCATCATAACGTTCTCTTTTCTAAGCTCATAGGCCCAGAAGTTATTGATCCTCAAATATTATCTATCGTGTTTCTTTTACAGAACTATATGACATGCCTTTAAATCAGAGCAAAAAAAAAATATGACATGCCTTTAAAAGTTCATAAGCTTATTCCAGCTCTTAATGAAAAGATGGAAATGCTTAAAAAATAATGAAAACATAGTCTACTTTTTCTAAAAAAAAACATATAATATTACAATTCTAGGGGTTGAATAGTGACAGACAACGGTAGTTAGGAAAAAATTGACCATCACTAGATTTGAACTCCGGAGGCTTAGATGTAGCCAAACTTGTGCCAATAAGCCGTAAATATACTGTCCAAAATCCAAAATTTATCAATTGTGGATTGCATATTGTTTATAATATATATGAATTTTTTTTTACTAAAATAGCATAATGTCTATGAATCTCACCATTTTCACTTGAACTAGGAATTTGTTAAAATGGAACAATATATAGAAAAAGGAAATGCACATCACTTTATTGCACCTATCTACATTCATGCTGCCTATATCCTACAACAAGCATCTTGCAAAATTTATGATACTTAAATAGCACTACATCATCAATATGCCACAAAGTGAAGGAATGCTTAATTATTATCACTTTATATCGTAGCCAAACACAACTCTTTTTTGGCTAACACATTAATCACAACAAATAACCAGAAAGACACAAGGAAACAATACAGAAAGACTACACATCAGGTAGGAACAGGTACTTTTTTCTTTCTTATGTAAGGGGAGGGGAGGGTTGGGTCACAGGCTTGAAGTCATGCGGGCAAGTTCAGACACAAAATGGAACGAAGGATAAAGTGAAGAATTGTATTTCACTGCCAAAGTTGATAAATAGCCAGAAACAAAATGGAACAAAACTTCAAAATTTCGTTTACCATATTGCATACATCCGCACAAGCACTAAACTCTGAGAAAACAAATTAGAATTCATCTAAGCCTACTATGACATTCCATAAATGATTTAACCCACAGGGAAAAATTCAAAACATTGCTTTCACGTTTAAGCAGTAACAGATTGCTTAGATGCAACAGAAAGCTTGGATCTCCTCTTTGCTAAGCTCTCACTTCGGCGATCACGCTGCTCCTTCAAGCGGGAAGCAAGGAGCTTTTGATATTCAGCAGCCTCAGACTTGGCCTTAGCAATTCTCTTCTTCTTGTCTGCAATTCTAGCCCTCTTCCTTTGCAAAGTCAAGGGAGTAACCAACCTCTGAATTTTGGGAGCTTTGCTGACCTTCTTCCCTGCAAGGTGTAGAAACAATACAATATTTACATCATGCCAATTTGAACTACACAAATGTATCACTTTTTCTTGATCTCATATCAAATAAACTAATAATGAACTCACCATTCTTAGTAGTAAAATTTCTGCGGTATGTATTGACATATTTGCGCACATCATCATCCTTGGAAAGATTAAACAACTTCCGAATCTTGGAAGCCCTTTTTGGTCCCCTCATTCTTGGTTTCTCAATGTCAGTCAATCCAGGAAGATCATCCTCGCCTTTCTTCACAATAACCAAGTTAAGAACAGAGAGGTCTGGACTGACAATGCAACCACGTACAGACTTTCTCCTCCTCTCTCCATTCCTCCTACCATAACCACGGAAGCAAGCAGTTCCTATTCAATCAGACACCACAAACGTCAACATTTACAAAAGACAGAAGCAATCTAGCACACCCAATAATGCATCAAAAAAATAGACCTCTATGCAGCAAAAGGCGAACACGGCCAGGAGTCAGAACACCCTGCTTCATTGGAAAACCCTGTTTGTCACAGCCTCCAGTAATTTTGAACACATAGCCCCTGAACTCCTGCAAGGACACAACAAATTATTCAACATTGCATCAAATTACACAACAACAAATGATAGAGTGAATGGCAGAAGATTGTACCTCTCCCAGTGCATCTCCATTGACTTCTTGTGAGATCCTCTTGTCCCAAAAGGCTCGGCTGCAATGGAATAACATGTGAATCATGTCAGCCGATTCTGTTCTACCCATGTTTTGTGGTCACTTAAAATGCAAAACATAATTGTGTAGTTCACCAAAAACGGTTGACAATTTGCAAAGAGATTTCAGGTTCAAAAATTAAACAAATGTGCCAGTATTGAAGGACCAAGACATGTAAAAAAGGCCTACTAGCTTGTTTACATATCAGTTACAATCATATTGTTATGTGATCTCATGCATAATATTGCATGCAATGCTTGGTTATGAGGAGCATAACCTATTTCATACTCCCATGAAATCCCACAATTTCTCCACTAAACAAACCTCTTTGAATTTTCAAAATTATGTTGCTCGATACAGTATATAGAAACTTACTCAATCCCCACTTCCTCTAATGCAAACAAATGCATGCATATCACTAGTCACCTAATCATATGAAAGCTGCAGTAGGCAATAGAAAACTGGGTTTGGAGGAAGGGTAGTGCTTTAGCCTGAACCTAGTCTGGGTGAAATTACCCTAAAAAAGAAAGCATATGAATATCTTAAATTCTGGGACAATAATTTGAACAAGCACTGGCATGAAAATAAGCATCCCATTCTGTCGACCATATTAGCCTACCTATAGTAAACCAACTGAACGGAAACAGTACTCAGAAAACTAGAAAACAAACATCCTATTTAGGGATGTAAAATAAGCACATATACCCAAAGCAAGGCAAGCCATAAATTATCTTCACTTACAGTTTTGCATCATCATCAATTTCAAGCTTCTTCTGGCACCCAGTGGTGGGATTGGCAATGTTGAACTGAAACAAAAGGAATCCAGGGTTATATCAAACACCCAAAAAGTGGAGAGATAGAGCGAAATATGGAAACCCAGAGGTCCAAATACCTTCATCTTTTAGTTGGTTGACAGACAGTAATGCCTCTGCAGAAGCTCTACTCTCTCAACCTAAAACAAGAAAATCATATCAAAATCCACTCCAAAAACCAGTTCACTAACCTCGGGCACAATCAAATCACAATATACTATTACGAATGCATACAAAAACAAGCTATTAATTTGAATTTCTTCAAAATGTAAAAATCTCATAACAGAAGCTTCCATTTTTGTTAAATTATTTTGAAACTCGCATTCATACAGAAGAAAAGAAAAAACATATAGGCACTATATCTATCTCTTCGAACAATCTGTCTAGCTCTAGCCCAACTAGAAATCCTTTGTTACCACCTTCCCTAATCTTCTCAGAAATACACTATATTTTCAATATGAAATCCAAGAAAAAAACAAACAGAAACGAAATACACAAAGGAAGAAAGAAACTAAAAGCACCCAGAAAAATTCTAGCAGACCTTAGATTCACCAAATAACAGAGAAAATCAAACAACACATGGATTTACTAGGCTTGAAATTTTGTAAATCCAGAGTGGAATCAGAAATTGTAACAACATTGCCGAGACGGAGACGAAGACTACTTACTGTGCGGAGCCAAAATTAGGGTTAATCCTTTCTCGGCGGGCTAGTAAAGAGAGAATGAAGCTAGGGTTTTGTAAGGTCTCTGTTTACAGATTATATGTCATTTAACGGCTGAGATTCATAAGAAGGTAGAAAGAGAAATCCTGACCGTTCAAAGGAGGTGAACGTTGGACCCAAGGGTTTTCTGATTAGGTTGGACCAAGCTACAGCTTTCTTGGACTCATATTGGTCTGAAGCCCAAGCATAAGGAATTAAAGACCTTTTACAAAAATGGGCCTCAATAGTTTCACTTATCTCAATATTCAATATTACAGATATATTTGTTTGGTTTAAATGTATTGTAGGTTCTTATTGTTTAGATAAATTTTAAATCAGATTCTTATAATTTTTTTTCTTCTTTTGGGGTCTTTATAGTTTAATTTTTTTTAATTGGGTCACTGCTATCACCCTGGGTTATAACTCCGTCAGTTTAGTGCTGACATGACAAATGACTTCTTCATGTGGTAATAGATGAAGCTTATGTGGTGCCAAAGTGGCACAAAAATTGCCACTCATCAAACGCACATGCAAGGTATGTGACTTAGTTTTTCCAACTTGATGAAAATTAAGGTGATGAGCAACATATAGAACCCAATTTTTGTGTCATTTTGGCGCTATGTCAACTTTTTTTATTGTCACATAGACAAGTTGTTTCTCATATGAGCACTAAATTGATGGAGTTTTAACTAGGGCTAAGGAAGAGACTCAATTAAAAAAAAATTAAACTATAAGAACCTCAAAAGAAGAAAAAAAAAATTATAGTGATTTGATTCAAAATTCATTCAAACTATAGGGACTTATAGTACATTTAAACTTATTTGTTTCTATTCTTTTTGAAAAAAATAATTTTGTAAAAAGCGAATCAAGAATAATTTCAAGAAGAAAAAAAAAAATGTGCATGGGTATGTAGACTTGAATAGTTTTAGAATTTGAGAAAATAGAAAATGCATTTCAAAATTATGTTTTGAGAGGCATAAAGAGGAAAAAGGGAAAGAATGATGAAACAGAACAACAATAGTTCCAATAGAAACAAGAAAATAAACTACTTGAAAGTTTTCTTCACATACCAAATTCAATATTTTTACTTTTGTTTGTTTGTTCTTAGGGTGTGGGCTTTTTGACACAAATATTACATTGTGTAAAAGTATTTACCCAAATATTACAACTTTCAAACTATTTACACAAATATTACACTTTTTAAAAATTCAAAAATAAAAAAAATATATATTTTCAAACACGTGGGACCCACCGGACACGCCGTAGGCCTCACGGCGTGTCCCAATAAGCTAAAATTCGTCCATTGTTTCCTTATATACTCAATTTCCTTCTCAACACGCCAGCACTCAGTTTTTTCCACTGACACGGACTGCTTTTTCACTGACATGAGGCCCACAACTCTGGAACAATAGACGAATTTTGGCCTATTGGGACACGCTGTGGGCCTCACAGCTTGTCCACTTGGGACACGCCGTGAGGCCCACGGCGTGTCCGGTGGGTCCCACGTGTTTGAAAATCTTTTTTATTTTTTATTTTTTTTTAAATTTTTAAAAAGTGTAATATTTGTGTAAATAGTTTGAAAGTTGTAATAGTTAGGTAAATACTTTTGCAAAATGTAATATTTGTGTCAAAAGGCCTAGGGGGTGTTTAGATAGAAAAATATTTTGCTTAAAAGAATTTTATTAAATTAAGCTTTTTCAAGAAATTTCTTTATTTAGGTTTGTTTATTCAAGAAATGATTTTGTAATGAAGAATAATTTTAGAAAAAGCTACCCTAGGAATTCAAAGAGCATGGAGCACAACCAAGAAGCCATAGCTCAACCATCCCTCTCCCCCCTCTCATCTTTGTTGCTTGTAGCAACCCTTGGTGACCTTCAAGTTTCCACTAACATTCACAAGAATGATACACACCAAACTAACCCAGAGCATCTCCATTAAATTTCTCTCTTGTATCAATTAACAGCCCATGTTCCATAAATTTTCCCTCATGCTTACTCTTCCCCATCTCTGTTTTCTTCCTATCAACTGCCTAGTGCTTGTTTTTTTTTTTTTTTTTTTTTTTTTTTTTTTTNTTTTTTTTTTTTTTTTTCCAGTTAATATCAGAGTGTTCCCACTTTACTCAAGTGGACGTCAGACTAATCTTGTTCGAAAGTTAGAGTAATTACAATTTCTCCTCTCCAAACAATATTCTCATTGGACTTTTAACCCTTAACCACAGCCAAAGGCGCATGACCAGGATTCTATTTGCTACTAGTTGAACCAAGCATGTGTTGCTGCTGGTTTCAATTGATGATAGCAAACTAACCTACTTGAAGTGATAGTGTAATTTTTACCAAATTGCACAATATTATTGATATTAACTTTTAATTGTCTAGCTACTTTTTCTGTTTGAAAGTTGGACTAAACAGCAACCTCATATGAATAGGGGGCTACTGTGTGATATATCCTTAAACATCATAGGAGGTAGTAGTAGTTTACCTTTAATCATAATAGTTATAGAAATTGGAAGAAGGTGAAGGGATATATTTGAATTCAGTTTGACTGCCAGTTTAAAATGTGATATTTTACTGTGAGGTTAATCATATGAATAGGGGCTTATCAAGGGCTTTTACTCAGCTTGTAATAAGTTTCATTTATTATCCTTAAAACTATACATGTACAGACATAGTTTGCTATGTAATTTTGGTCTCTTATTTTACTTAAATAAACGATTTCGTCTTTTCATTTTTAAAATGAACTAATTTGGTAATTTTTAAAAAATATAGACCAAAATTATTATTAAGCCAAAAAATTATATAGAATCAAGTCGAACCAAATTTTAGTTAGCTTGAAATATTTGAGGCTAGCCCGCATAAGCTACTTTGCTCACGCTTGATAGGACAGTCTAGTTTAACAACTCTATTTCGAACCGTGACTTCCAACAAATTACACAAACCTCTCATCATTAAACTAAACTTAGTGGCTTAAAATTTAAAAAGAAAATAATAGGACATTATGAAATGGACTAGGCCATGCATATTACATCGATTGAAAATAAATCTTCTGAAATTGAACCTAAAGAAGAGCGGTTCACAGTCACACTTTAGTGGTCTAATCGAGCTTGATAATAAAATGGGTGAAAGGCAACAGAAAATGGGTAAAATGGGTGAAAGAGAGTTTTAAATAGTATTCCTCAATGATTAATGAAATTATAAAAAAGCCCCACATTAATTTGCTTCTCTTAACCGCAATAGTTTTTTTATTTGTTGTCATCGCCCATAAAATTTTCCAAGTCCCTTCTTTACTTTGCAGAGCCAAAAAATCAAGAGGGTTCAAAATCGCAAACTCAAGTGAAGAAAGAAATGGAATAATTGGTCAAGTGAGTGTACTGAAAGAAGAAGTAATGGGTATTGATTGGTTGTGAGTGGAGCTACGTCGGCTAGAGTCAAGAAGGGTGGTTGCCGAAGTCAAGCTATGGTGGTGTGGTGTGAGTATGTCAAGCATTGTTCGTTGGTTGAACAAAAGGCCAAGAGCCAAGAAGTTGAATGTGGTGTGGATTACATATTGTACATGGTTACCCTACCTAGCTTTATCTTCATTTATTTCACTAAGTCTTCCCTAGTTACTTTTCAAGAAGTTCAAGTTGGTGATATATTGTGTAGAAAGTGTAAAACAAATAAAACACAGTTCACTTGCACTAGAGAATCAGATTCTTGTTGTAGTTCAGTGGATTTTGCTCATAAAGTGGGTCTTTGAGATTACTCCAGTTTATATGTTTGGCTTCTTCATGTTTTCTTGCCTTGTGCAACTCCTCTTGGCTGCGAATGGAGAGGGAAATGGGCACCAAGGAAAGTGTCCAGCTTTTAATAATTTCTTCATTTCTCATTTTTAAAACTACACATGTAGAGTAAATCTTACGATTCAAAATAATTTAACCTCACTGAATTATGCACAGCCTAATAAAACATCTTGGCCTAAAAGGAAGGGCATAATCATATCCAGTAATTTTATGCTAAGAAATCTGAGCAACAAATTGCATTTAAAATTTTAAAATCAACTTTTTTTTTTTTTTCCTTTTTTCTGGGGAAGGAGATGTTAGGATTTTACTGCCTTGTTTTGAGTGTATACCAGGTATTTGTTACTGCAGTGGTTTCATACCTCTACTTAAAAATCTGAGAAACGAATGTATATGACACAAGCAGTAGCTGCATTATCAAAAATGAATCTCACAATATGAATTATTGTGATATCACTCTACAGCCCCATCAAGGGATAAACAAGGCAAGAATCCAAATAAATTAATATGCCTAAAATTTCTGCAGCAACTCACTGGTCATAAACAATGTTTCATGCCATTAACATTATCCTTCCTCTTTTTTTCTTTTTAAAATTTCCAACAAGGAAAATGAAAGAAAGCTCGCTAAGCTGCTTAGGCAATAAGAATAAAAGAGAGCTTCATGTCCTGCTAATCTATTCTCCAACTGTCAAACCAAAACCAAACTTGTAGTCTTTTTTCTTGTGATCGATCTGCAATGGAGAAGTATATAAAACATTGTCAAAGCAGAAAACAAAAGCTAAGAGTAGATCCACTAGTCTGACTAGTGCACTCTACAAGGATCTTGTGTGGAGAATATATTATCAACTACACAACTTATAAAACAAGTACATATTGATAGCATAACAGAAGCAATTAGCTCTCACCTCAGCAGAAAGAAGAAAATTAAGACCCATATTTAACCGCTCCTCCAGAAATGCAGACGCACAGCCATTGGAATCAATCTTTCCCCTTAGGCGGCACTAAAACAACCATAAAAAAGACATGGAAATTAGACTAGTTTACACTATTTAGAACTAGAGAGTATGAATTGCAAATTCATCATTGCTATCAGTTTCAAAAGGAGAATTTCCAACTGGCTTTGCAGCCAAGTAATGGACTCTCTAAGCCAAGATCAAAACAAATGGAAGCATTAACAGCAAATATAGAATCTCATAGTACACTCCTGAATTATAAATTATGCAAGGACACATTTATCAGCCAAGGTGTGTAAATTGATGGAACTATGGAAAATAAAACCATTCAGTTAAATTACATGTCTTTCACAGTTTTTCAGTGTTAGTAAAATAATTCATCATTCCCATAGCATGGTGGACAAAGTACCTCAAGATAATATCTTACTATTTTGCTCTTGCTAAATTTGGTCCATTGTAGCAAATACCTAAGAAATGTAGTTCTCCATCTTACCAAACCAAAATTCAGGTAAATAAGAATGTTGAACTGTCCAAAGAGTGGGAAACCAATTCTAAAGGGAAAAAAACTACCAAACCAGGGAAGGAAAAAAAACTTTCCTCGAGTATTGTCATGTCCTGCAGCTCTGGAAAGCAGTTCCTAGGGAAGAAGTAAGAGGGTCGTCTAGAAAGATGAGAAAAACCATGATAGGGAAGGTTCACAAATTCTGTACACTATCTACTGTCCATATGTTCCAGTAGTATTTTCACCCAAATTTTGGCAAATAAGACATTTTTGCATGCCAATTATAAGGGGCTAAGAGGTCATGTCGAAAGAGGCTCTTCAATTCAGTTAATTGATGACATCCATGCAGGCACTGAAGCATCTTGACTTTGTTTGTACACACATAAGTACATACATCCCATAATACAAAGGAAAATTCTACAGTTTGTATGTCTGAAGGGTGTTAATTGCTATTATGCTGCAGTTAAAATTTTAGAACTAGATGAACAGGGCGGGGTGAAAATTGACAACATATCTAGACAGAATGGCATGCCTTGCCACATTGTCAATTTTTACTCCTCTTCCGTCATTCCTGCTAATTTCACTCCTATGCACCCTTAGAGATAAACAGGAAAGCTGCATCAACCAAAATGCTTTAAACAATCTCAATGAACCACATGCTGACAATCATGATGTTGTATTAATTCCAGTGATAACTGAAATTCATGAAAGCAAAAAGTTACCTGTCTAAGGATGTAATCATAACCAAAGCAAGATGTGATTTCTCTTGATGCCTGGTTATACATGAGCTCTGATCCTAGAGAAACCTGAAATATCAGGAATAAAATGTATAAGAATTTTAAGTTGGATTGAAATTAATACAGTTACCCTATGTTATAATTTACTTACCTTCTCAGATACCTTCTGAACATAGCTTAACATAACAATCCCAGTGCTAGCAACTTGTGCCGTAGCAACCTGCATATAAATTAACAAGTTGATATTATCCATATACTACGTCTAGACAAAAGCTAGCTTGATGAAAGGCCAGACCACAGGTTGAAGAAATAAAAGTCTGAAAAGGGAATAAAAATAAAACACAAACAATATAACATCAAATACAGCTCATTGCACTCATTTCTATATTTGTGTCATTTACAAGTCAGGAAACCATTTACCAAAACATTAACTGAGTCATGTATATTCTTCTGAAAAATACATTTCAGTAAGAATAGAGTGAAAGATAAATATAATGTCCATGGGATGTGTTATTCAATTAAAAGCAAAACTTGAGTGATGCATGTTGTAGAGAGCATCTAAGAAGGTTCCATTTATTGGTATTTCACTACAGTAAATGTGAATATACACTCCAGGCATTCCCCCCCCCCNCCCCCCCTCTCTCTCTTTCCAAAAGAAATTTCTATAAATGAAAAAACTGAAAAATAGAACCAAAAGAAAAAAACACTCGGCCTGACAAATTATTAAATTAAAAAAATTCCCACCCACAAAAATGCAGCAGAGGGACCGTACTGGATGCCACACAAGAAACCAATTCTTGCAAGGAAAATGGATCAAACCCCTTCCAATCTAGTTTCCAAAGTTAACATACAAATCATAAAGTCCTCCCTGAAAACCAAATCCAACATGTCATCAACCTTTCAGGAAGAGCAAATTAGCTAATCTTGCAAAGCTCGTTAAATTTCCCTTTGCATTATGAGATTTTGATGAAGTGGAAAAGAAGGTAAAAGCAACCAGCATATATAGAAAAGAAGCATAAGAAATTATTGATGACAGAATAAATAAAACAAGCATCCCGTATCCTCCAGGATTTTAGGCATATAACCCTTCTGTTCTCTCTATGAAGATTAGAAAAACAGAAATCTTGACTTTGCATGGAGCAGAAGCATTGGTATGATACATTAAACTAATAGCAGGCAGAATTGTATAATAACTATCAGAGTTAAAATTAAATTAATAAATAATAAATATGTAAGAAAATAAGAAATACATCAAAAAATATAAGAAAAAGAAAGTTGAGGGGAGTGACTAATAATGTTAGGGACAATTCTTAATCCATCATACCATTTTATCAGTGTTGTAACGAGCAGCATAACCACTACCAGACTTCCGAGCCTGACCATGCCAAAACACTTCCCCACCCAACGATAAATGGGGTGTCACACTCTGGGAAAAAGAGAATGCTTTCAGTAAAGTTTACATGAGTTGATATGCATTAATCAATTGTCCCACAACATGCCTCAGGTTGGCCCAAGGGGGGAGGGAGTTGATGATTAAGTGAAATCAATAGAGTAGTGACTTTGCAATAGATCAAATTAACGCAGCAGTGATGACATAGTACATTGACACGTCACCGAAGGGTTAACAGGAAAAATACATGAATATAATAAACAAAAGGTAATCAAACCCAGCTAATCAATTAAAATCTAGAAACATAGATATAGTAATACCTGTCATTACCTTTACCACTCCCAATTGTTATCAATATTCATGACAAGGTAAAACTCACTCAAATATCAGTAATTTTACTAAAACCCAAAAGAACAATGTAACATGTGCCCAAAGCAACTTCGTTGTCATGAAAACTGAAATCTTTTTGTGATGTGTTGGTGCATCCAGGAACTAATTATCAGGGGAAAACAAAGAACAAAAGTTGATTGTACTTCTTGATATTTTAATAAGAGACATGCTTTATAACTAAAAAACCACACACTCTCTCTCTCTCAATTCAACAGCTTAGTTAAAAAAGTGTTATGTAGTAGCACAGAAATCACTGGTCACTGTCTCCAGTGGACTTTGTCCAGAAGGATACAAAGGCTGTCTTTCCTACTTGCATCAATAAACTGGAGAAGATTTGAGAGTAGTAAGCAGCTAGAAAAGAATGTGAACACAAAAAGACACTTTTCATGAGAAGAAAAATTAAAGAAAGCACTTAATGTGCATCAGGAACCAATTCAATAAGATATCTAAACCAGGGCAACCTTGACCAGATCACGCCTATGCACTTATATGACACACTATATATTTCTATAAACTTACCTATAGATTCAAACATACAAAATCATTTCAGAAAAACAGGCAACTAAATGATCTGTCATTATAAACAATGAAAAGAACAGATTGCCCTCCACATCATCCCAAGTATCGCCAAACCTGATCATCCAGCTCCATAAATGGTAGTAATTTACCTAAAACTATAATAGGCATATCACCCATCAAAGCTTAGTGCCTTCCTCCTCCACTTCACTTTAAATCAAGACATATCGGCACTTCTTCAAATTTCTATTTGTTATTAAAATTACATTACAATGATAAAGAATAAGTTTATGATGAATCTCACTACCATAAACACCGAGAACTACATTGTTCCGGTCATAAATATATCCGTACTAACTGTCCCCAATTCTCCACTTTCATAATCCCTATGTTATGAGCATATAAAGTAACATACCCAATTGATGTGATTACATGCCTTTCAAATATTCACTTAACAAACAGAGCCTGTCATTATTTATGAATGAGGTTATTGATATCTATTCCAAAAATTACCTACAAAACTAGCACTTCCGTCTTCAAAATGAACCTCAAATCTCAATAACTAAGCTTATCAATTAATTATTATTTGTAAGCACCAGACTTGTATGCTCAAAATTGTTAGTCTCAAACTATCACATTTAATGAAAAAATTCAGCTTTTGCTTAAAAAGGGCTGAAAATGTAAAATAAACAACAGATTGCATTACTAAGACCACCTGGACCTGAGGCTACAACCATTACCTCCTACTCGGACAGACCTGTACAAACTCTCCTTCACAACTCATCCAAAAGTTATTGGCCCCAAAGGGTTCCTTTCAATCCGCTGTTATAATATGATATTGTATCCAAAGTTCACCGCAGTACACAATGCAGAACAAACCATCAATTGGCTATCTAAGCCTCAATTATTGCCATTTCTTGAGAAAGTGCTTTTTTCCATCAAAATATTGGCATAACCAGAAACAATCATCTTGACATAACACTGCTTTGCACATAAAATCCCAGCATAGCGATATTGCTCAAATACTACCCTCCTTCCCAAAACTGAATAGAACATCTTGAACTGAATTAGTCTTTCAAATTGTTTTAATAGACTCAAATAATTATATAAAATTGCTACGAGTAAAATCCAAATTAATTTCAGCTAAACCATGTGCCTGTAGATCATACAAACACTTTTACACCTTTCTATAACCTAATACCAATATATCTTCTTGTCATTGAAAAATCCAAAATCTTAGTACTTCCTGACCATAGACCACTTCACCAATCAGCGAAAGATATTCTCAACCTTGCAAATTCTTCTGACAAATGGGACCGAATTAGTTGGTGAATTCTTTAAATCTTTTATTTGTTTTTCTTATGTATACATTCTAAGTGTTTTATTATGCTGCTTAGACATTTTTCTATCAAGCTTTTGATTGCTAATCCAAAAAATAAACTAATTGAATTTATAGAATAATGCTAATGCTTTAATGAAAATAATACAGAACAAATAATCAGTGTTTTCACAGTATAAGACAAATAAATAAGCAGAATACAATTCAGATGATAAACTAAATGTAAACTTGATGGTTGTCAAAGGGCGACCTTCCTTAATGAGCAATGAACCTCTATAGACAACATTTTAGGAACTTGGAACCAGTTCTTCGTTTAGATTATTATTTAGATGAAATGTAAATCTTCCAATGCCATGTGACAACAATTTTCCTGGCACTTAATTTTGATCCACGATCTTTCCCTCCACCCTTGTTGTAAAGATAGAGCACAATCCATAGAATGGAGGGACATAAAAGTAAAACCACTGCAAATTGAAAGCAAATCCTGTACCTGAATATAACTTGCTCCAAATAAGGCTCCATTCCCGAATTGAAACTGTGCCCTATAATCTTTGCCCTGAAAAGAATATATGCAAATGAATTAAGAAGTCAAAAGAGGAAGGCATTACTGATGTCATCTGAAAAAACACAATGAAAGAAACAAGTCATAAGTGGAAGTAGTTTACCTTGTAATCAAAGCTGACCACCCCATGAGACATATGTGGATCATTTGAAAGCTATACAAACACAAAAAAGAGAAAGGGTTATGCCATACAGCAAAGAAGAGTGAGAATGGGGAAGGTAGTTCCCCTCCCTTATTTATTTAAACATCCAAATAAGGGGAAGGTAACTCCCATTCCTTCCCCTCCCTTCCTTTTTGTTCCCTTCCCTTTATGAACCATTCCATTCCATCCCCTCCAAACTCCCAAACATAGCATAAAAGATATGATGCAACTCTACAGATATAAATTGCGGAAAATCTCAGTTATATACAATTTCCCATACTTGAAACATGCATACCTGAGCATTGACTTTCAAATTGAGATTTTCTGTCAAATCAGACCGGACTCTTGCAGTTAGCCTCCCATCAGTTGTCATTCTCCCAAAGAGCATCAACTGCAGAATGCCATTTACTAAGAGCACGGATTAAGCATAACTAACCATAAACTAATCTTAATCAGAGGCAAGTTACCTTAGGATCAATAAAGTTGGCACCAAACTCATAGTGAGAAGTAGGGATTTTAATGGTCTCAGCGGACTGAGAAGGAATCTCAGTAGGTCCCATGAACAGACTGATTAGAAAACGAAAAAGAAATAAAAATAAAAAAAACCATCAATAAAAGAANAAAAAAAAAAAAAAAAAAAAAAAAAAAAAAAAAAAACCAGAACCTACCTATGACTGAGTGAGAATCTTTGATTGAGTCCCTTGGTAAAATCAAAGCGCAGCCCCTCAAAAAGTTCCGGTTTTAAAGACACTGCTCAAGAGGATATACGTATTCAACTGTTACTAGCATACATAAAGCTCACAGAAAAAATTGCAGCTTTAACGATTCCCCCTTTTGATTCAAGATGTAATTGCCATGACAACAACAACAACAACAACAAAAACACATCATAGGAGGTACCCAGAATAGCAACATTGCTATTAGGAAAAGAAATTAACATGAAAACCACAAATCACCCTATTCTCAATAACGTCATGCACCCAAAATCTCCAGAGCAAAGGCAACAAAGATCAAAACCTTACTTTTCCGCCATCATAGGAGGTACCCAAAATTGTACAAGAAATATTAGGAGGAACCCGAAAAAGTAAAATTGCTAATAGAAAAAGAAATTGACACGAAATCACAAATCACCCAGTTTCTCAAAATCCTAATGCACCCAAAAACTCTAGAGCAATGGCAACAATAGCATTCAGAATAACAGGAAAAACGAAAAAAGCTATGGATAAGAAGAGACTGACTGAAAGCTTCACGGTGGATCTCTTCATAGGAAATCGGAGTAGGAAGGTTCAAGTAATCGACTTTCTCTTCTTTCTGCTTCTGCGGAACAGTGTTAGTCGCTGGACCAGGAACTGGAGGAACAAGGCCCGCCATTGTTAGCAAAATTGAATCAGCAGAAAGCGCAAGTAGAAGAAGATAGTAAACTCTCAAATCTCTGTGAGAGAATGAGAGGAAGACGAAGATGTCTGCTAAAACCCAGAGGTCGAAGGCTTTACTAAAACCCTAGTGTTGACAAAGAAATGAGCACAAACAAGCACATTCCATTCCACGAATGGGCTAACAGGTAGCCGCTGGCCCGAGGTGAGCTATTTCTGGATTTACCCGCAAGGTAAACCATCTAATTTTTCTTTCTTTTTTTTCACTTTAATTCTTTGAAATTCTTACTACTTAGCAAAAAATAATAATAATTAAAATGATTATTTTATCATATAAATACAGGGATAATTATTTTATTATATATTTAATTATTAAGTATAAAATATATGATAATTTTATTTAATATGTACTTATCATATTTAATAATAAATAAAATAATTACATAATAATAGAAGTATTTTGTATTTCTGTTTATAAAAATGTGATGATAATTTTAAGGAGGTTTTTTAGATACTTTTAGTATTTATGTAGTGTGTCATATTACATAGGAATAACCAATAAATGAATGACATGTGTACAAATAAACTGTTTTTAAGTTTATTTAAAAAATTAAATAAATTATATTTTATATATAATAAAATATAAAAATTATGTATGCTTGCCATATCAGTGTAGTATGACATACTTACGTAGTATCATAGAATCCCCGTAATTTTAATTTAAAAATCATAAGAAAAAATTTTAATTTTATTTTATCTAAATATTTTACCAAAATATATCATTTTTAGTTATTAACTAAGTGATCATCATATCAAGTTCAAAGTATATGTATCACTAATATAATATGCAATATTTCATATTGAAAGATGAAAGTCAATGAAAATATAAAGCTATAGTAACCAATATAATATGTATTTATTATTTTTTTAAAATTTTTAGATATGAATATAATATGTATTTGAAAGAATATAAACTTTTATTTGTAGTTAAAAAGTAAAAAAAATAAAAATAAATGGTATATAGATCTTACATATAATATAATTATTTAGATTTATATATATACACGTTGACTTTCTATGACTGCATTTGTCTCCTTTCTATGAGCTTTTACCTTTTAGATTGTCAATTGGCTCTTCAAGGGTAACAATTGAAAGCTTTTTGACATCTTGAGTTGCATTTACTTCTGAAGCCATTGGTAGAGACCAAAGAATCTTTTGCGCATTATTGTCTTTGTGAGAATAGGTTGGCTAGAGGTTCGATAGTGGTTACAGAGCATAATAGCCAATTGAATAATTGGGCAATGCTCTATTTTTAATGCAGTCCAAGCTGTCTTTCATTAGAGTTATTTGAGAATTCATTCATGCAAATTTTTTTTTTTCAAAATTAGAAGGTATGTAGATGTAAATTATATAGAAACTCATTTTCAACTTTTACTACTTAGAAGAAAGGACATGAAAGTTTGGGTATTTCATAAAAATTAAAATATTATTTGGTATTATGTAGGATCGAATTACTTTGCTTCTAAGACTTAAGTTCAAATCTCACACATGAACAGTCATTTTTTAGTAAGCAATCTGTAAGTATCACTGTAAGCCTCTTTGAGATATGTGAAATACTCTGATTCTATAATAAGGTAGCTTCCTCTCACCTTAAACTTTTTGTAACAAAATATATATATTAATAAAATNCTCACCTTAAACTTTTTGTAACAAAATATATATATTAATAAAATAACCACATAAAGTTGAAGAGTATTTTGATAATTTATAAAATGCCTAAACTTCTTTGTCCTTTTTCCCAAGTTTTTGAACTTGAGAATAATTTTACCTAAATTAATATTTCACCCTTATTTTTTCACAAAGAGAGCCAGCTTAGCTTATTGCCATTCTTACATAGGATTAAACTCCTTAATGTGTACACAATATGATCTAATCATTCTTAGATCTAATGTCTAAGTGTACCACAATCTACTCTATTCAAATGGCCAATATTTACTAAGAGCTCACAGCCCAAGATCTCCACTAGACAATGTGGGATAGCCCCATTTGTAATTAGTGTAATCAAGCTCTTATCATACTATTTGTATCACGCCTAGCTCAATTGTGTAAGACAACACAAGTCCAACCACTTGGCTAAAAGGCTACCTTGAGTTGTCTTAGGAGTCAGCTCTTAATGCTTACACATATTTAATATGAAACTTGAGGTATCAAAGATTCACAATTGACTTACAATATATTCAAAAGTTATAAGAAAATGCATTGAACCAAATATTTTTATACATTTGTAGCTTCATATACCAAAAGAAAAAGCTATTACACTTGAATATAAGTTACATTCAAGAAAATATTATGACGACACTATTTTTTGGTTAATCTTTTCTTTCTTCCTCTTGGTGATTGCCGAACTTGAATTGTCAGAAAGCTCCTCCAGAGATTTAAGATTAGCATGCAGCTTGGCAATTTCAGACTCAACGATTTTTTCGGACATACAGATCATATAATGTGAGACCCCAAAACGTTGCATAGAGATGAGGAGATAGACTATTCCAGGCTTTTGAAGGAAACATAGTTTTAACGGTATCAAGAAGATCTGACCAACTGCGTACAGTGATAAAGAAGTGAAAACTAATCCTAGGAAGCCAGAAATAAACTTTGAAGCATATTATTGTTTATCTGCTACAGTTGTCATGTCAATATCTCTATATACAATTAATTGAGAGCCATTTTCTTGCGAGTGTGCCTATCCAAGGCTTGTGTACTCGCTCTCTCATTCTCTCCCTTTTGCTTTTTCTATTTCTTTTCTCTCTCTTCCCGAGCCTTCTCTTTTTTTTACTTTATCTGACCGTGCATTGCACAGGTGTTGAACTAGTTCTGTTGAGCTGAATTAAGCAATTAATGAAAAAGTAGAAACTAGATTGCAAATTACATTTAAACATTTAGACTTTATCAATAGGAAATGCACCTATAAGATCCCATCACCTTGGAAACTTCCATTCCAAGCATTGCAATATGCTAAATCAAATGGAAAAAAATTTAAGAAAATAGACAAAAAGGTTAGCATGACAACCTTATAGGCGTCTGAGCAGAGCCAAGGTCCAAAACCATACTGCTGGAATGGTCTGCAGGGTCAGACTCACAGTTTGTAGATGTGTCACTTGCAGCATCTCTATCATCCAAGGGCCAGCAAACATAAGGACTCCTTTGACACTTGAAAAGCCTCATCACAGGGCGATATATCAAGGAAGCAACCTAGGTCAGGGAAAAAAGAACAGCATGACATTGAAGTTCAAGTAAAGAATCATGCAGGGATGTAAATTCACTAAATTGGGCTGGGTAAAGCAACCAAGCATCCCGAACTGAACCAACCCAAAAGATTTGGGTTCCTAAGCCTACAAACCGAACAAATCAATTCAGTTAATAGGTTTCAGTAAATGAAACATAAAAATCCAAACAGAACCAAGTATTTAATTTTTTCTTTCTTATATAATTTTAGTAACATAGTTGTTTTTTCAGCACCCCAGAGGGGTGGTGAGACCTAAAACCAAACCCCCAATCCATATTCCATATCCTAACATTCACAGCCCCTTTCCACATTCTCCTGCAATCCCTCTGTTCTCTCTATCTCTTGGTAGGTGCTGTGAATTTCTCAGTGCCTCCTCTGTGGAAATGTCACTGCAGTTCAATCCCTCTGTTCTTATCATATGTTGCAGCTCTGTTGCCCTAATATCTTTTGCTCTGAGCTACGAAGTACAAACTCATTACACTGCTTGTGTTATGCCTCTCCCTCAATCCCTCTAATGGCCAACACGACCAAACTGTCCAAACCAAACCGAGGACAGTTGGTTTGGGTTATCAGCAAAAAAAAAATTGCTACAAACTGAAGCAAACCTAAGTCTTGTATTCGGTTTGACTTCAAAATGGTCTCAAACCGCCCAACTCAAACTGATTATACCTAGAATCATGCACCAAGAAAATTACAACTGAGGGAAAACAAGCAAACAAGAAATAGTGATAAAATCAAGCAGCAATTATGATGAGGATCAAGTAGGAAATTGATAAGCAAAGCATAAAGGAGACAGACCTCGGGGTCCAGGCGGTAGTGGTGGACCAGTTCGTCAAGCGAGGGAATAAGAAGGGCATACGTTGATGCTGGTGTAACTGCACTACAAAGAAATTCCACATATTGAAGAAGAGTTCCATGGCTTCTATCAAACTGCTCACTAACCATCTTAATGTATGGGGCATCTGCATTGATGACAACCCTGCAAACAAAATAAATTTTGAGAACAGAATCCTGAGCACTAATTCTAGGAGTTACACAAGTTTTAATGCTTACAGAGAACGGTGTTGAGCTATAAGACACAACAGTGGGATTGCCAACTTTGGTTCATCAAGTAATGAATCTCTCAGTCTGTTGGTTGACTTCATCAGTGCCTGCATTGAAAATGGGACATCCATCTTAGAATTAAACTTAGCAAGCCAGACACCAAGTTATATCTTAAAACTTTAAACCAGTCATAATTCCACAATGATAAATACAATAAAAAAATCTATAGCACAAGATATATGATTAAATTACAAGGACTTAAATTCAAGTGCAACAAAATCAACACAGTACATGTTAATCAAATAGGACGAATTCAGATATATCGGCTTTCTTTCCTAATTCCAATTATAAGTACTTATTCACACTTGCCCACATAATTTTTTCTTCAACCTCAATCAGTTATGTGTACCCAGCAAACCAAGTGGCGGTCATTCTAAATACACTTTACGAATCTCACATTCCAAAATCAAACGCAACCTAGGAGTGTCATTAACTTATCCAACCTAGTAAACCAAACCAGCTGGATCACTGCAAAATGCTATGTCAAGAACCATTTCAACCCCAAAGCTTAAGCGGTTAGGAGAAGACCCGTGAATGATTTTTATATCTAACACCCAGCTTCTCTTTGCTGCAGCCAATGTCTTATTCTTTTTATTTTCTATCTAAAACCCAATTTTCAAAGATCCCTTGCTTATAAAATCCCTCTAAGCTCAACATATTTTGTACCTTAGTATTTCGAGTTACTCCAAAAGAAGTTGCTTGACATCTGAGAGTCTCACTCCCTGCCATGGCATCCAGCTGTTCCTCAGTCAAGTTCTCTGTGTACTGGACATTTGCCATTTGTTGAATAAGCTCCTGAGAAAAGTGTGTGGTGGGGGGGAAGAAGAACAAGCTCAATTCCTTGCTCCTTTTTCAACTGATTCACAAGATACTGGAAAAGGCCCTGCAATTCCATCGATGGGTACTTCTTACACCTATATCACACAGATGATTTGAATTCCCCACTATGAAGTGATAATCACAAACTTCCTACTCTTCTTCCACATAAAAAGATAAATAATAGTACCAAACTATCTATAACAACAGGACCAGAACTGTTTTAGCCCAAACTGGACAGATCTAAACCACCAACTAGGAGGAAAAAAAAGGCAGTAAGAGTTTGCGGTATCAATCAGAATTTTCATATCCCGGTCCATTATAAAATAAATAATTGAATCCAATTGAAAGCATGATTAGCTGGGAAAGGTAGAAAATAATGCTCAAAATATGCGTTGAAAATACAAAGAGAAAGACTATTTTCTCTGGTCTCTCTAGCTATATCTATAAACTGAACAAGATGTAAATTTACATGTCTAAGACATGACAAAAACAAGAAAGAAAGATAATGTAACCTTGAAGAGGTGAAGAGCCGACAGTATTAAAACAATTAACACATGGATGAACAAAGCTATGGAAAATAAGAACACAGTAGAAGAGCATTATATATCGTTCTAGAGCAAAGAATTGAATTCAATGATATCCAGAATCCTCTTTGGCTTGAACATGCATTCCACAACTATAAAACCCGAAAGGCATTTTAAAAGCATGTTAATATAACCAGCTTTGGTGCCTTTTCATTTTGATACAACTATCATAACCCCAAAGCAAAAATAAATACAAAAACTTGCTCCTTTCTTTAAACCCTTTTTTTTTTTTTCAATGTAAGTAATTGGAGAACAAGAGTAGAATATGATAACAAAAAGGTTCAGTATATTGGGGATAAATGCCTTTAAGCATCAAACATAATAGTGAAATGTTGCATTTTGACCATAGGGCCATCCCACAGATAACACAAAGCTGCCTATCAGAGTCTCTGGCAGGCATTTGTACAAGGCTACTTCTTGTACTGTTACATTTTGACTATAGGGTCATCCCACAGCGGCAAGCTACAAACATTATCCTGAAAATATTCTAAGGTCCTACGTTAAAGGAACTAATCCCCAATAAACCCATTTCACATTTGATTGAATTCACAAAACTAACTGAAAAATTGAGCTCAGAAAGCTAGTAAAAGTATCAGCACACTCCAGTATATGAAATAAAACACAATCACAATAGTACATGCGTGAAAAGAAAGAAGGGGAAGGTGGGAGAGAGAGAGAGAGAGAGATAAGAAATTCGAACCAAACTGCTTCAGGTATTTCACTCCCCATTCCTCTCCAAGGCAAAAATAATTCCTTGTGCAACAATGGCCCCAAAGTTGTTCAAGAATTAACAGGTATGCTCAGCACAAATAATGCAGCCCACAAGTATATCATTCTTCCCATTTGGAGTATTTTCCTCAAAGACCACAAATCACAAAAGAATTGTTAAGGTACTTTCCTCTGCAGGCAGGGACACATCGGCTATGCAGACAATACAATCATGAATACCCTGTTGTCTTGTATTACCGTTGGTCACTGATCAAACAAACTACTGATGATATAATCAAATAAAAAACTGTGTTGACCGGCTTCATCTTATCTGTAGAACGAATCTACTCCTAACAGCACTACTCCATAGATCCATTTGTGGAACTACACAATAAAGAGCTCCAGAGAAAGTAAAAGATAGAACTACTCTGGTATATTGCAATCTCCAACAGAATCATGAGAGGAAAGCCGTACCTAACCAGGTAGACCATTTACAAGAAAGCGACTACTCACAGAAGGCACATTAGATAGATCCAAACCTACCTATTATCAGTCAGACATCAAGGACTGATGTGATTTTTTCGGCAAGTGTACCGAGTCACACAAGTAGTAAAAGATTAGTTGAGTATTGTCCTCAAGGATTGACGTAAGCAATTACCAAGTTCACCAAGAATGATTCTATTTGGAAGAATAATGATTTTGGATTGAAGGTAGCCTTAAAATAGTAAATGTAATTGATTAAGTAAGACTAAATATTAAAGCAAACAACTTAATGGAAAGTAAACTATGAGATTAACTATGAGCAAAAGAAGTTAGGGTTTGATTTCACTCGCTTTTGACTTCAATTATTTCATAGACAAAAAAATCTTTGATTCACTGAAGAATAATCTACTCTAGATACAAGTCCCTTGTTGTTGGCCAATTTCCCGAATATGATTGATCCAAATTCCTTGGAGAAGCAATCCTCCTTATGCCAATTAATTATCCAATTCCTTGGTTCAATTAATGTGTCTAGGTTATTAAGTCTTATGGGAATTAATTCAAGGCCACATAAAATAAGTTATCTATTCCTAGATCAATCTGATTCATGATAGAAATTACAATAGCATGCTTATGTCTTACTATTCCTAGCCTTAACATAAGCCAATAAAATCATTCAAATGGTGGCTAGTCATTCAAGTGCATTAAGAACGGTAAATTCTACTCCAACAATGAGAGTTGTATTAAAATAAAACCATTCAACATTGAAACTTCATAAAAAACGAGCTACATCAATCCCCTAACAAAAAAAGTTTAGCTACTCATAATTAAATCAGATAAAAACAGATAATTCAAGTTCAGCATGAGGTAAGAAAATGAAACTAGGTGAAGTTCGAGTCCCAATTGTCGCCAATCGTGCTATGGCTCTTTCCTCTTGTTCCTTAACGGCTATCTCCTCCATTCTCCTTTCTTTCAGATTCATATTTATACTATTTGAAATTTTAGGGGTTTGGTCAACAATCGCTCGAACACGGCCAAGACACATGCCGTGTTCACTTATGGAACAAGGGCGTGTCACTTGAATTGTCTCTCTGGTCTTTCAAGCACATCCTCAGACATGACCGTGTCTTTTTTGCTTCAGGCCGTGTTCATCTCAACATGGCCCGTGCTTCTCTGACTCAGGGTGTGTTCATCTTTGGTTTGTCTCGGGTTGACTAACACGGCGTCCAACACATGCGTGTTCTTCACTATCCTGGCCGTGTTCTTCAATCATCTTCGAGCAGGGACTTCAAGAGGTTAGACACGGGCTTGACATGGCCGTGCGTGTAACCCGTGTCCTTTGTCTGGACTACTCACAAAAGGCACATTAGATAGATCAAAACCTACCTATTATCAGCCAGACATCAAGGACTAAGCACTTCAAGTGTCCAATAAAAAGCACAGGTCTCCCTAATTAAGCAGCTCAGGTTCTGCCCTCTTCATGAAACCAACAGCTTAATAAACTCCTCTCTCTAAGCTTTTGAAAGTCAGTATGAAATAAGCATAGACAGAAAGGCTAACCCACTGTAAGTAGTACGCTGCTGTCATTCGATTATCAATTTTACAGATGACCAGAAATCATTGAGAATTTGAGATGCCATGAATACAACAGCAATCATCCTTCACAATAAAAGATCCTTATGACTTCCAACCAATGCCCTTCTATTTTTTACACGCTCATTCAAGAATCCGCATAAAATAACTGTTTATGGGAAAAAACTGGCCTTTTCAAGGTACATGAGAACGATCAAGGCTACCTTGAGTTGTCTTAGGAGTCAGCTCTTAATGCTTACACATATTTAATATGAAACTTGAGGTATCAAAGATTCATGATTGAGTTAAAATATGTTCAAAAGTCATAAGAAAATGCATTCAACCAAATATTTTTATACATTTGTAGCTTCATATACCGAAAGAAAAAGCTATTACACTTGAATATAACTTACATTCAAGAAAATATTATGGTCTTATCACCCTATTTTATTTATTGTTCTTTAAACTCCTAACATACACTTACTAAAAAAAGGGAAAAGGAAAAGAAGTACTAGAGCCTGCCTGCATCACCTATTCATCTCCAAGGAAAAATACCGTGGGCTTCTTAGGTTCCATGATCTCCACGGTGCCTTCCAACATCTTAGCCACCTTTCCCATGGTTGGCCTCAACTCAGGCCTATCTTGAAGGCACCACATTGCTGTCTTTACCATCCGATTCACCAAATCAAAATGAGCCCTACTATCATAACAATACTTAATCTGATTGTCCAAAATTTCTTCCACTTTCATCTCCTTAAACATCTTATCAAATGCCCACCCAGGAAAATACCATTCCTCACTTTTCACCTCAGAACCTTGAATCTCAAAGTTCCTAATCCCACTCACAAGCTCTAACAGAACCATCCCAAAACTATACACGTCAGCTTTCGAGGTGATTGGATCCGTGGTAATCCATTCTGGAGCCATATAACCTGGTGTGCCTCGCCTCTTAGACATAGTCACCATATCTTCCTTCTTCCTCAATTTAGCCAATCCAAAATCAGATATCTTAGGACAGAAGTCATCCCCGAGCAATATATTTTCTGGCTTGATATCACAATGCAAAACCCATTCCAAACACTCCTCGTGCAAATACGCAATTGCCCTCGCAACTCCAAGAGCAATCCTGTACCTCACATTCCAATCAAGAATGGGTTTCTGCTGGGTATTCGAATCCGGAATTGAATCCTGACCCGGTGTTCCTTCTTCTCCGTTGCTCTTAACGGATACAACCCGACGAGGTCGGAACAAGTACTTGTCCAGTGACCCACCCGAAATATACTCGTACACCAGTATCCTTTGACCTTTCTCAGTACAGAAACCCCATAAGCGAACCAAGTTGAGGTGGTGCATTCTGGCAATGATGGTGACCTCCGCCCAGAACTCAGCGTCGCCGCCGGTGACATTCTTCAGGCACTTCACAGCGATGACACGGTGGTCCGGCAACACCCCTTTATAAACGTCCCCAAACCCACCTTTTCCGATGAGGTTGGAGAAATCATTGGTGGCGGTTTTGAGCTCAGAATACGAGAAACGTTTTGGACCACCGGCAGGGAGAAGCTCAAGACCCAGAGTGGTAGCCATGTCTCTGTACTTGATGTACCTCTTGAGGAAAGACCAGAAGAAAGCAATACCAGAAATGAGCTCAGCAGCGAAAAGTGTACAAATTATCACAATGTTTCGTGTGGTGGTGTTTGAATCTTTCGGCGGATGAGGGAGGCTGATCTGAACCGGGCACGTTGTTTGCAGAATCTCTGTCATGCCGGTGAAATTCGAGGTTTCGGTTTCAGATCTATCAACTTTGAGGAACAGCGCAGTTTCTGTACCTGGAGACCAATACCCAAATAGAAGTTGCTGCAATACAACGCAATAAGCTGATCCATCGTATTTGAACCCAAATCCGAGACATTTCGGGTTTGAACTGCATCTCGCTTCGCAGATTGTGAAGTTTCTGGCTTCAATTTGCATCATCTGGTCGATTTCGCTAGTAAAATTGACATAATCTAAGCGAAGGAACTTGGTGTTGGTGGTTAGCTGGGTTCTTCTCTTGCACCCTGCTTGTTGGGCCCCACCTGGATTTTCGATGAACCCAGAAGGGCAAACGCAGTAGGTAGAACTGTATGCGTCTTCTCCAGGCATACAGATAGCGTTTTGCCCACATTTGCCTTTGATTTGGCATTGTTGTTGGATTGCTACCCACACCATTTTCCACTGGTTTTGCTCTTCTGGGTAGAAACTGTAGATTCTCAAGTTGCCATCATCCTCAAGCACAAGTTTTCGTAACCGGATATCGCCGTAATCCGAAGTGAGGAAGAAGCTACTCACCATGTTCATTCTCCCAGCCTCATCCATGCTCTTAAGAGGACTAGGCGTGTTATAGTACAGATCAGAGGTGGAGTTGAGGACCAAATTCGAAGAATTGACGAACTTGAATTTCCCATTCTGGGAGAAAATCTGCTCGATGCTCTGGTTGGGGAGAAATGTGTTTGTCGGGAAACTAAAGCTTTCCCAACTCCCAAACTTCAAATTTCCATGGTTGTCGAGAAAGAGAGTTGCAGAACTCGAATTGGTTGAAGGATTTTCTGGGGTCCATAGGTTTTTCCCAGTAGAATCGTTGAGGAAAAGCTGGCTTCTGGAGTTGATGGTGAGAGAAGCAGAGCTGTCGAATACAATGGCAGCAGAGGAGTTGACCGAGGAACTTGCAGACCAAACAACAGCATTTGAAGGGACTTTGGTGAACCAAACAGAGAAGTTGAATTGGGTACGGGAATTGGGTATGGGGAGGAACCCAGCAGAGAAATTAGAGTTCTGAGAGAGAAGGGTGCGGTTCTGGGTTGGGCTCCATGGGGAGTTTGAGATGTTGAAGGAGGTGAAATAGAGTTGTTGGGCAATTGAGAGATGGGAAAAGTTGCAGAGGAAGAAGAAGAAGGTGAAGAGAAAGAAGAAGCTGAAGCTGAAGCAGACAGCCATGGCTATGGCTTCAACTTGCGGAGTTGTCTCCTCTGTGAGATGGGACTCTCTGTTATAATAGCTGTATTAATGGCGGCCCCGAAGGTGGATGATGCATTGACCAAAGACTTGTTGACTCAAATAAAGGCACTTGTTTTAGCCGTCTCCTTTGGGAAACTTGACTAACTTCGGAGGCTGGCTGTTCCTATTGGTTTGTTAATTTTCTTCCATCCAACATGTGCATTTTAATATGTATTCAGTTGACGCCAATTGATAACAAGTTGATAATTTTAAAAAAGATTAATATGATTATAGCAAGGAATTGAAATTTAAAAATCATTGAGTGGTTTTATCGTGTCAAAAAAAAATTAAAAATGGTTCTGGAAATTTCCATTTTTACTGGACTTCTTCTTTCTAAAATTTTTTTCCATCTTTCCATTTTGGTTGACAGAGTGACTGACCAAGCTAGAAGCTTGAAGATGACCATACAGTCTAGTAAAAATCGTTGAGTGGTTTTATCATGTTAAAAAAAAAAAAAATTAAAAATGGTTTTGGAAATTTCCATGTTTACTAGACTTATTTTTTCTAAAAACTTTTTCCATTTTGGTAGACAGAGTGATTGACTAAGCTAGAAGATTGAAAATGACCCTACAGTCTACAAACAAAGCCCATGGGAAAAAAGAAGAGTTTTGGTACTTAAATTATTGGTTAATTGTTATTTTAATCTTTAATTTATTTTTAATATTATTTTTGTCTTTAAATTATCATTCCATCGGCTAAATTACTCCTAAAAAAAAAAAATGAGTTGAACACAAGATGATGATGATGATAAGATGTACAATACTTAATATTATGGTGTTTCTCTAGAGACTAAATATTATCTTCTATACTTATTGGTTAATTGTTACTTTGATCTTTAATTTATTTTAAACGTTACTTTTGTATTTAAATTATCATTCGGTCGGCCAAATTACTCCTAAAAAAAAAATGAGTTGAACACAAGATGATGATGATGATGATAAGATATACAATACTTAATATTATGGTGTTTCTTTAGAGACTAAATATTATCTTCTATACTTATTGGTTAATTGTTACTTTGATCTTTAATTTATTTTTAACGTTACTTTTGTATTTAAATTATCATTCGGTCGGCCAAATTACTCCTAAAAAAAAAATGAGTTGAACACAAGATGATGATGATGATGATAAGATATACAATACTTAATATTATGGTGTTTCTTTAGAGACTAAATATTATCTTCTATACTTATTGGTTAATTGTTACTTTGATCTTTAATTTATTTTTAACGTTACTTTTGTATTTAAATTATCATTCGGTCGGCTAAATTACTTCTAAAAAAAAAAATGAGTTGAACACAAGATGATGATGATGATAAGATATACAATACTTAATATTATGGTGTTTCTTTAGAGACTAAATATTATCTTCTATACTTATTGGTTAATTGTTACTTTGATCTTTAATTTATTTTAAACGTTACTTTTGTATTTAAATTATCATTCGGTCGGCCAAATTACTCCTAAAAAAAAAATGAGTTGAACACAAGATGATGATTATAATAAGATATACAATACTTAATATTATGGTGTTTCTTTAGAGACTAAATATTATCTTCTATACTTATTGGTTAATTGTTACTTTGATCTTTAATTTATTTTTAACGTTACTTTTGTATTTAAATTATCATTCGGTCGGCCAAATTACTCCTAAAAAAAAAAATGAGTTGAACACAAGATGATGATGATGATAAGATATACAATACTTAATATTATGATGTTCCTTTAGAGACTAAATACTATCTTCTACACTTATATGAAAAGTTAAAAAGAAGAAATAAGTCGATTATGGAGCAATATTTTTTCTTTATGTTATGGGTACAAGACAATGACTAAATCTTTTACATTGATTTATTTATTTAATTTTATTAGATGCTACCCATAAAGGTACCATAGCTGTATCCCTTTTTATAATCACATTTCATTTCGTCCCAATAAAAGTTGTACATATGAATTACCTAAGACTTAAACGTTAAAGTATCTTATATAATAATTTTATTAGAAATGCTTTAAATATAAATTTTGATTGTCCAAATTTTACAATTGGGATGAATGACATGGCTTTCTCAAACAGCACATCTTTCTCAAGTACCTTAAAAAAAAATTAATTTTAATGTATAAAAACTGACTCAAAAATATTTTAATCGTTAAAACCTTAAAAAAAAAAAACACATAGTTTCTTAGATAAAAAATTATTTTTATTTTTGTAATCTAGACCACCTTAATATCACTAAACTGATTTCGTGTTTTATGGTTTGTAACCAGGAAAATGTCTATTTTGAGAGAAAATCCCTCTTGACTTTTGTGATCTGCTTTACTCTGCTTTATGCCGTTTTATGGGGAGGTGGCTTAACCACCAATCTATGATGACTAGAAATGAGTCAAATGACATGTTCCCAAATTCCCATTCCTGGCAAAATAATTACTTAAATGGATTATTGTTGAAACTATATATTAGAATGTGTCTATTTTAAATATTTTAATAATACACTATCAAATAAAATTAGATATGCTATGTTTTCCTTTTAGATCTGCTAAATAGAAGTAGTAGATCTCAATCAACCGATGTCATAAAAGTTAAGAAATTGAAGAGACTCGCTTGTTTACGATACAATAAGTCTCTTAAAGATATACTGAATCGATCTAGCGTGTCCCTGAAAGAGAGGTTGAATTCATCTAGTGTGTCTTTTAAGAACCTGCTGGTTCTCTTTCTCTCTCCGTCTTCTTCTTCTCTCTCCTTAGTCATATCTTTTCTGTGTCCCGTAATATAAAGATGAATATAGTGAGATTAAAACTTGGGGAAGCATTAAACAGAGAGAATCCGTAGAAGCTCTCACCCGCGAATTATATACTACCACAAAGTTCTGAATCCTAACACCCATAAGTTTATGAAATGTCCTCACTGTTACTTTTAAGTTCTTTTCCATACTTATGTACATATATACACCAGCATGTATGCATGTTCTCTGTTGGCCTCAAGTGTCAAGAAATCAACATGTTTTCTTTTCTTTCTTTTTTGGAAATGCTGGTAGATCTATCACAAGAATCTTTCCAAAAGCAACTGAGAAAGGATTTACCATCGTCTTAAAAGTATATATAACCACTTGATAAAGACAGCAAAACAATTAAATTAAAAAATCAATCTTATTGTACATATTGAAGAGTACTTATTGATGGAGGAGTTGCATCCAGTGAAGGAAAATGAAACTTTGGAATGATAAGAGAGTGCCTAGGAAACAAAGTATAGATGTGCACTACAAGAAAAATGAATTTTACACACGGAACTTTCTCACGGACACAAATTCTGTGAGAAATTCTCATGGAAAAACTGAGATTTTGTCACAAAAGTTTAAAATGAAGAATTTTCTCACAGACTGTCTCATAGACTACACGTCAATGAGAAATTTTCGTGAGAAATCCATGAAAAATTCCAAAAGAGTATGACTTGAATGTGGTGCGAAAATGTTCTCATGGAGCAAATCCGTGAGAAACCCTGAGAGTACATGCCATTTATGTTTCTCATGGACTGTTCGTCCATGAGAAACATTAACGCATAGTTTTTGGATGAGCTTTGTCCGGGAGAATCCAAACGCACCATTTCATTAAAGGCTTAAAATTTGGGCAAGATATTCTCATACTTTTTCTGTGAGAAAGTATGTGAGAAATCTAAAAATTTTATCTATCCTCGAAACTTATCTTCCTCATTTGCAAGTTAGAAAAATTTCTCTCTCTCGGCGATTTCTCTTCGGCAACGGACATGGGTGGCGGTTTCCAATGACTTTAGGGTGTTTCTCGGTGTGTGTGGATAGTCTATATCCTCCTTTTGAAGCATTGGAGTTGAGGTAGGCCATTTTTCTTCTATTTTCTCTCCAAATTTCTCTTACATTTTCTTTCTCGATGATGCACAAAATTAGTGGGTTTTTATCTATATTTTTGGACTAGTTTAAGTGTAGATTAGTTGTAGATGAGTATTTGATGAATTATAAAGTTAATAATTGTTTGGTTTATGAGTTTGCCTTTGATGTTGGTAATCTGAATTTCAATGTTAAAATTGGAGTAGTTATGAATTTTTTTGTTCCAATTGTTTGAGAATTTTTGATGTATGACATATGTAGAGGGTTTTGATAATTGTTTGTTATTTTTTTTGAATTAATATGAATGAATTTTAATTTTATGGGAGTTTAGAGAGTACTTTATTAAATTAAATTATGTGTAAAATTGTTAGAATTTTAAGAATTCTGTTTGGGGCTATTGTTGTATGTTATATATAAATTATTTGTATAATTTTGTTTAGAATTTTTTTTATATGATTTTGTGGTTATTCAATAATGTGATGGAGGATATGTTTGATAGTAATTTATTTGTAATGATATGGATTGTGAGCATTTGATATATTGAAAACTTCTAGAATGAATATAGTTTAGAGTTATATATGATAAGTTAGTTAGGTTAACTTAGAAACATGTTTGAGAGTGAATTGCGTAGGATTAACTCTCAAATAGTCCTTGATTTTAGGACTGTTCTTGAAGTAGTTGTTCCACTAATAGGACGATAGAGCTTTGAGAGCAAGTAGGTCAATTAAATTTCTCAGAACCTTTCTTTTGTTTCTCTAGGTATATATTTATGTTGGTTGAACAACATAATTCGTATACATGGAGAACTCTTAATAAGCAGGGATGGTTATATGTTATTGAAACAAAGGCTAGACACATAATTGATGCCCTAGATGCGCCAGATGATCCATACCAAGACGAACCACATCACTCACTGGCGTTAATTGTTGATGATGATCAGATATAAATAGAATTAGGAGATATCACTTCAATTGCTACAGATGAACTTGGTACTGGGGAAAATCCAGTCATTGTCACTGATATAGATGATGAGATAGGAGAAAATGGTGAGGAAGAAGAAGAAGATGAATATCATAGTAGTGATGACGAAACCGAAAAATATCCCTCTAGTGATTATGTACTATAGAGCAATTGATATTACACAAGTCTTGCTAATATTTTATTAGTGCTTATATATTGTTAATTACATAGCTGCATTTTCTTCTATGTTTTTTTTTTTTCCAGATATTTTTTGCTGAAAATTCTATCTACTAATGTGTTATGTTTTTGTGTTATAGAACTCTTGTTTATATCACTGCTCTTGACGTTGTATTTTCTGTTTGGCCATCATTTCTCAAGGTTTTAGAACTTTAGTATAGGCTAGAGATTAGGGTGTTCATCGGTCAGATTCAGTCAGCTTTCAGGAAAAACGTCACCCAATCGATGGTCATCGGGTAGAGAAAACAATCACCCGCCGTCGACCAACTGATGGAGGAAATTGAGACATATCGGTTTGTGCAGGTTTGGTTTCAGGCTGTTGGTTTGAGTGGGTTGATGTTTCATGGTAGTTGCAAGTTGTTTGAAGTAGAGGAGGTTGATTCCACCATTTTTGTGGGCCATCTGAGTTAGTGAAAAAAGAGCTGTATAGAGAGATGAAA
>QAOA01006358.1:224279-282726 GCA_003255065.1 Cercis canadensis | reverse complement strand
CCGGTTCTTTGCCTACCAGATTAGGTTTTTACAAATACAGTAGAGTGCTTTTCCCGTACTCTATTTGAGCTAATTCTGTTAATTTTGCAGGTATAGTCCATTTCTCATGGCATGTTACAATCCCGAAACTGAGGAGTATCAAAGTGTGTGTCGTGTGATGTCTGGCTTCTCCGATTCCTTTTACATAGAGGTAAAAATGGTTGACTTATCTCTAAAATGGTTTTTTTCTTTTTNCTTTTTTTCTTCTAAGGTGAAACTGAAAATGCCATGTGGTCATGTTAATTCTTATCTAAAGAAGTTCTGTGCTTGTTAACGATGGCCAGAGCTTGTGGCAAAGTGGCCATGCCACCCAACTTTATGTATAAAATTCCATATAATCTTCCCTTTTGAAGCGTCTATTTGTAATGTTTAATTTCTTTGTCCTGCCTTTGAAATTTTACTCCTTAAAATATGTAACCAGTTATCTATCCGTTACTTTCTCTTACATATTTTATAATAAATAGTGGTTAACCTTAATGTATGACTTCTTTAAGTTAGTAGTCATTCATATTTGGGAAAACTGCCCCCCAAGGATCCTCAAGAAATATTTTAGACCATGAAGGATGCCTTTTGTCACAACCCTAGCACCTCAACTAGCAATCGTGCGGCACTTAGCACAGTCCGTCACACTAAGCCTGCCTTTTAACCCGAAATGGATGCTCCAAAGAGACTAGAAAGGGACTTAGAGATTTTGATGATTCAAGAGCAAAGCAAGAACACAAAGGAGTTTGTGAAGAATGCTTTGTATTGCTCTAGAGAGGTGTATTTACAACTTCCCAAGAATTTCCCAGGATGGGTGCAAATGAAGGCCAAGAGGCCTATTTATAGTTGTGGCATCAAGCCTAAGGTTATGCCACAAGTTTCTAGATCCTACCATGTCTAGAATGTACAAGAACATTTACAAAGTTATAGTTTTATCTACAACATGCCTCAAGGTTTCTAGAACCTTCTAGCCGACTCTAGAGTCCTCTAGGATTGTCTAGTTCCTTCATCCAAGTTCTAGGATGCTCCGGAATCTTCTAGAAGCTTTCACATCCTTCCAGCACCTTCTAGCAAATGCTAGCGTGCTCTAGAATATTCTAGAGTCTTCTAGATTTGAGTTGAGTTCATCAAACTCTAGCTCTCTCTAGACATCACTAGGCCACTCTAGAACTTTCTTTTGTAGTAACTTGTAGAAAAGTCTAGATCCTTTAGGCAAGCACCATGTCTTTGGATTTTGTGGGGCAATTTGAGCGGGACATGACACCCTCCCCCACTCAAGTTCGCGACGCCCTCGTCGCGCCTTCAAGTTTGAACCTCTCTATGTGGTCTTTGAATTGCCACAAAGAATCTTCGAGTTCCCAGCTTGCCTCAATGTCCGAGGCATTCTTCCATTTTACCAAGTATTCCCGATAACTTGGCACACCCCTTCGCCGAATCAAGTGATCCGCCAAGATTGAGTCCACTTACCTATCAAAGGAGGTTACTACCACAGTGGGTGCCCTCTTTGATTCTCCTCGGCTTGCATCTTCCTCATCTCCATGATAAGGCTTCAACATACTTACATGAAAGACTAAGTAGATTTTAAGCTTAGGAGGGAGTTGTAGTTTGTAGGACACCTTAGCCACTCGCTTAAGGACTGGAAATGGCCCTTCATACTTCCGCACCAAGCCCTTGTGAACCTTCCGCAATGTCTTGAATTGTTGGGGCAATAACTTGATAAGGACTAAATCCCTTTCCTGAAACTCTACCATCCTCCTTTTCTTGTCAGCCCACTTCTTCATCCGTTTGGTCGCCTTGTTCAGATAGGCCCGGGCCAACTCAGCTTGCTCATGCCACACCTTAGCAAATTTGAAGGCAGCAGGACTTTTACCTTCATAGCTTGTGGCCAAAGCATGAGGAGTCATGGGTTGCTGTCCCATGATGATCTCGAAGGGACTCTTGCCTGTGGACTCGCTCCGCTGCAAGTTATAAGAAAATTGGGTTACATCTAGCAACTTTGCCCAATCATGTTGGTTGGCACTAACAAAGTGCCTAAGATAGAGCTCTAGCAACGCGTTGGCACGCTCCGTCTGTCCATTGCTCTGCGATGAAAACTTGTGGAAAAGTTCAAGTCCAATCCCAATAACTTGAACAACTCCATCCAAAACTTCCCGGTAAATCATGGGTCTCGGTCACTCACGATGTTCGACAGGATTCCCCAATGCTTCACGACATGCTTGAGGAATAACCGCGCGGCTCATCGGCGGTGCAATCCGCTGAGGCGGGGATGAAGGTTGCATACTTGCTGAAGCGATCAATGACTACAATTATGCTGCCAAATGTCACGTCCTGCTCAAATTGCCCCGCAAAATCCAAAGAAATGGTGCTTGCCTAAAGGATCTAGACTTTTCTACACAGGAAAGTTCTAGAGTGGCCTTGTGATGTCTAGAGAAAGCTAGAGTTTGATGGACTCAACTCAAGTCTAGAAGACTCTAGAATGTTCTAGAGTACACTAGCATGTGCTAGAAGGTGCTGGAAGATTCTAGAAGGTGCCGGAAGACTTTGGAAGGTTCTGGAAGATTCTAGAACATCTTGGAAGGTGCTGGAAGGATGTGGAAGCTTCTGGAGCATCCTAGAACTTGGACGAAGGAACTAGACAATCCTAGAGGACTTTAGAGTTGGCTAGAAGGTTCTAGAAACCTTGAGGCATGTTGTAGACAAAACTAGAACTTTGTAGATGTTCTTGTACATTCTAGACATAGTAGGATCTAGAAACTTATGGCATAACCTTAGGCTTGATGCCACAACTATAAATAGGCCTCTTGGCCTTCATTTGTACCCATCCTGAGAAATTCTTGTAGAGCAATACAAAGCATTCTTCACAATCTCCTTTGTGTTCTTGCTTTGCTCTTGAATCCTCAAAGTCTCTAAGTCCCTTTCTAGTCTCTTTGGAACATCCATTTTGAGAAAGAGGCAGGCTTAGTGCGACGGACTGTGCTAAGTGCCGCACGATTGCTAGTTGAGGTGCTAGGGTCGTGACACAAAGCCCTCTAATTTTGGCAAGAAAGTGATGAAATCCATCGAGACACTCTCTCATGGTCTCTCTAGAATAGGCAACTGCTCCAATAAACCACTTGGTGCATGTTGCTCCGTCTTGTCTTGTTGGCATACAAGACAAGTTCTCACATAGCTTCAACATCATCTCGCAGTTGAGGCCAATAGTAAATAGACTTGATCAAGGCAAGTGTGCGTCTCATACCTGGGTGACCAGCCCATAGGGAATCATAGCACTCCTTGATCAGCTCCTTTCTTAAGTTCCCCCACTTCGGCACGTTGATGTGACTCTCCTTGGCGTAAAGTAGTCCGTCACTTAGCCAAAATCGTCTCGTCTTTCCTTCCTTAACAAGGGTGAGGAAGTTTTGTGCCAAGGCATCATGCTTTAACCTTTCTTTGATCCTCTCAAGCAAGGGACTGCTTGGTCTACTCAGGGCTGCTAACTCCGCCTTTCGACTTAATGCATCAGCCACCATGTTTGCCTTGCCAGGCTTGTACTAAGCTTGTAATCAAACTCCGCCAAGAAATCTTGCCACCGAGCTTGCTTGGGGCTCAACATCTTCTAAGTTTAGAAGTAGCTAGTTGCTACATTACCTGTCATGATCACAAAGTGAGAACCTAACAAGTGGTGTCGCCACACCCTTAGACAATGAATGATAGCTGTCATTTCCTTTTCCTGTACCGTGTAGTGGCGCTCGGTGTCGTTGAGCTTACGACTCTCATACGCTACTGGATGCCCTTCTTGCATCAATACTCCACCAATGGCAAAGTTTGAGGCATTCGTATGCAGCTCGTACATCTTGGAGGGGTCTGGTAGGCAAAGCACCGGTTCTTTGCTAACAGCTTTCTTCAAGTCTTCAAACGAAGCTTGACATTCACTTGTCCACTCCCAAGACTTGTTTTTCTTGAGCAGGTCGGTTAGTGGGGCTGCTATTGCTGAATATGACTTGATGAACCTCCTATAGTAGTTCACAAGTCCAAGGAAATACCTTAACTCGGGGACCTTAGTGGGTGGTTCCCATTCTTGGATGGCTTTCACTTTTGCTCTGTCCATCATAAGCTTTCCATCCTTTATTCTATGCCCCAAGAACATCACCTCATCTTGGGCAAATGAACACTTCTCCTTCTTGACATATAGCTCGTGTTGCCTCAGGACCTTGAACACCTTCCTCAAGTGTTCAAGATGTTCTTCTAAAGTCCGGCTATATACCACAATATCGTCAAGATATACTACCACGAACCGATCGAGGTAGGGATGGAAGAGCTTATTCATAAGAGTGCAAAAAGTAGCAAGTGCATTAGTGAGACCAAATGGCATCACTAGGAACTCATAGGCACCGTACCTGGTCACACACGTGGTCTTGGGCTAATCTCCTTTTGCTATGCAAACTTGGTTGTATCCCAACCGCAAGTCTAGCTTTGAGAAGTATCTCGCGTTCCCCAATTGATCAAACAAGTCGGCAATAAGTGGGATAGGATACTTGTTCTTTACCGTGATCTTGTTTAGAGCCAGATAGTCAATGCACATCCTTAGGGAGCCATCATTCTTCTTTTGAAAGAGCACTGGGGCACTGAATGGAACTTTGGAGGGTCTAATGAAGCCAGCATCCAGCAATTCGTCGAGTTGCCATGCTCCAACTCGATTTGGTGATCCACCTCCCTCCTTGGAGGTAATCTTTTAGGCAACGCCTCCGGCATCACATCTTGGAACTCATCCAAGACAGCTTGCACCTCCGTCAGCAAGCTTTTTTGTGGTGACTCCTCCTCATCATCGTATTCCTTCAAGATAGTCAAGTAACTCTCTTCCTCCCTCTTCAATCCCTTTTTGAACTGAAATGATGAGAGAATTTGGGTAGTAGGTTTGGTGGTCTTTTCTGTTGGTACTACACAAGCCTTTGAACCATCCATAATGCACATAGAGTTTGAAAATGGGACAAGGAAAGCCCTAACCTGGTCCAAAAACTCTATGCCAAATACCACCAAGAAGTCATCCATGGGCGCCACCGACAAGTCTACTTGGCCAGTCCATGCACCAAGACTGACCTTCACTCCACGAGCAACTCCTTGGAGTGGTCATGCTGCTGAGTTTACCGCTTTGAGGGAGCCACCTCCACTGGTAACCTTGAGACCGAGTCTCTTGGCTTCCTCTAGTGAGACAAAGTTGTGTGATGCACCCGTGTCAACCAAAGCCTTGGAGACCTTCCCATTGATGGTTGCATCCACGAACATCAAGCCCTTAGAGGTCTTTGGCACATTCTGCAATGCACTGAGCAGTTGCATGGATCTCATTGTTGCGCCTTCATCCTCCTTGCCTCCTTCTTGATCATGCTTAGAGGCAACTAAGGCATTTAATGCCTTCCTTTTCGGGCATTCTCTAGCCCAATGCGGTCCATCACATATGAAACACGTCACACGGGGCTTCGAGGCACCACGATCCTCCTTTTCCTTCCCTTTATCCCGTGGCTTGAACAAGGAGCCTTCCTTATGATTCTTGTGACCTTGACTTTTGGCATGGCCTCCCCCATTCTTTCCTCCGCCAAACTTCTTATCTGCAGCCTTTGAGCCTTCTTTGCTTGCGGAATGATCAATGAGACTTTCGGCAACTGCGATGGCAGTGGCCAAGTCTTGAACACCACGTCGCTTAAGCTCGAGGTTAGCCCATGATTGGAGACCATCCATGAAAAGGAACAACGCATCCTTATCCGATTTGTCAGGGACTTCTAGCAATAGAGTTGTGAACTCCTTGATGTAGTCCCTTATGCTACCTGACTGCTTCAACCGTCGAAGTCGACCCCTCGCGTCTTCTTCAACATTCACGGGGAAGAATTGGCTCTTGAACTCCCTTTTGAAGTCATCAAAGAAGTCTATTGTGCATACCCCTCGTTGCACATCTTCATGCCTCCGTCTCCACCACAACATGGCAGTGTCGGATAGGTACATGGCAGCAGTTCAGATTTTGCTGGCATGATCTGTTATGCCAGTAGCCTCAAAGTATTGCTCAAGCCCCCATAGGAAGTTCTCAACTTCCCTAGCATTTCTAGCACCATTGAACGTCTTTGGCTTGGGGACTTCCACCTTCTTGGCCTTAATGATGGTGGTTGTAGTAACTCCCGAAGCCATAGCACGTTTGCAAAGTGCTAGATCACTACCCATATCCTCTACTCTAAGTAACACATTATTAATTTCTCTTTGGACAAGATCTCGTACCTTGGCAAGTTTGACCTTTAGCCCATTGATCTCTTACCTTAGCCCGTTGTCTAGCTCGTTGAGGGACATCTTGACTGCCGCATGGATCTCCACATCCTCGACCTCCAAGCCGCTGCAGCGCTCTTCCAAGTTGTCCACTCGATCGAATAGCTCCCCCAAGCTGTCCTGCACACTCACCAAGTATGCCTCCAAGCTAGAAATCATGTCTTTCGACTTGGCTCGAGACTCTTTAGATGGTGGTTTCCGAACTTCTTCACGCCCACGTTCCATTGGTGGAACTTCCACGCTTAGTGTGGATGGAGTACCAGTCTTCATTATGCCAAGGATAGAAAAGCTTCTTCAACCAAGAGCTCTGATACCAACTGTCACAACCCTAGCACCTTAACTAGCAATCGTGCGGCACTTAGCACAATCTGACGCATTAAGCCTGCCTTTTAACCCGAAATGGATGCTCCAAAGAGACTAGAAAGGGACTTAGAGATTTTGATGATTCAAGAGCAAAACAAGAACACAAAGGAGTTTGTGAAGAATGCTTTGTATTGCTCTAGAGAGGTGTATTTAGAACTTCCCAAGAATTTCCCAGGATGGGTGCAAATGAAAGCCAAGAGGCCTATTTATAGTTGTGGCATCAAGCCTAAGGTTATGTCACAAGTTTCTAGATCCTACCATGTCTAGAATGTACAAGAATATTTACAAAGTTCTAGTTTTATCTATAACATGCCTCAAGGTTTCTAGAACCTTCTAGCCGACTCTAGAGTCCTCTAGGATTGTCTAGTTCCTTTATCCAAGTTCTAGGATGCTCCGGAATTTTCTAGAAGCTTCCACATCCTTCCAGCACCTTCCAGGATATTCTAGAATCTTCCAGCACCTTCTAGCACATGCTAGTGTGCTCTAGAACATTCTAAAGTCTTCTAGACTTGAGTTGAGTTCATCAAACTCTAGCTCTCTCTAGACATCACTAGGCCACTCTAGAACTTTCTTTTGTAGTAACTTGTAGAAAAGTCTAGATCCTTTAGGCAAGCACCATTTCTTTGGATTTTGCGGGGCAATTTGAGCGGGATGTGACACTTTGCTTAGTAAAGATAACATGAAAATAAACAAGAAAAAAAGAGGATAATTTCCTATTGCTACAGTATTCAAATCGAATTGTCACTTTTTATACCAGAATAGGCAATTGGATGACCTTAATGGTCCAACATACCTTATGGGGCATCCTTGAGGTCATTATCTTTTTTATATATTGTTCCTCATCCTATTACTGGTACTAATGTCTACTGCAACAACTACCATTTACTGTGCTGCAATTAGTACTAGTAATAATGATAAACAATGACATCTTTTCTATAATCTTATTNAGCTTGCTTGGGGCTCAACATCTTCTAAGTTTAGAAGTAGCTAGTTGCTACATTACCTGTCATGATCACAAAGTGAGAACCTAACAAGTGGTGTCGCCACACCCTTAGACAATGAATGATAGCTGTCATTTCCTTTTCCTGTACCGTGTAGTGGCGCTCGGTGTCGTTGAGCTTACGACTCTCATACGCTACTGGATGCCCTTCTTGCATCAATACTCCACCAATGGCAAAGTTTGAGGCATTCGTATGCAGCTCGTACATCTTGGAGGGGTCTGGTAGGCAAAGCACCGGTTCTTTGCTAACAGCTTTCTTCAAGTCTTCAAACGAAGCTTGACATTCACTTGTCCACTCCCAAGACTTGTTTTTCTTGAGCAGGTCGGTTAGTGGGGCTGCTATTGCTGAATATGACTTGATGAACCTCCTATAGTAGTTCACAAGTCCAAGGAAATACCTTAACTCGGGGACCTTAGTGGGTGGTTCCCATTCTTGGATGGCTTTCACTTTTGCTCTGTCCATCATAAGCTTTCCATCCTTTATTCTATGCCCCAAGAACATCACCTCATCTTGGGCAAATGAACACTTCTCCTTCTTGACATATAGCTCGTGTTGCCTCAGGACCTTGAACACCTTCCTCAAGTGTTCAAGATGTTCTTCTAAAGTCCGGCTATATACCACAATATCGTCAAGATATACTACCACGAACCGATCGAGGTAGGGATGGAAGAGCTTATTCATAAGAGTGCAAAAAGTAGCAAGTGCATTAGTGAGACCAAATGGCATCACTAGGAACTCATAGGCACCGTACCTGGTCACACACGTGGTCTTGGGCTAATCTCCTTTTGCTATGCAAACTTGGTTGTATCCCAACCGCAAGTCTAGCTTTGAGAAGTATCTCGCGTTCCCCAATTGATCAAACAAGTCGGCAATAAGTGGGATAGGATACTTGTTCTTTACCGTGATCTTGTTTAGAGCCCGATAGTCAATGCACATCCTTAGGGAGCCATCATTCTTCTTTTGAAAGAGCACTGGGGCACTGAATGGGACTTTGGAGGGTCTAATGAAGCCAGCATCCAGCAATTCGTCGAGTTGCCATGCTCCAACTCGATTTGGTGATCCACCTCCCTCCTTGGAGGTAATCTTTTAGGCAACGCCTCCGGCATCACATCTTGGAACTCATCCAAGACAGCTTGCACCTCCGTCAGCAAGCTTTTTTGTGGTGACTCCTCCTCATCATCGTATTCCTTCAAGATAGTCAAGTAACTCTCTTCCTCCCTCTTCAATCCCTTTTTGAACTGAAATGATGAGAGAATTTGGGTAGTAGGTTTGGTGGTCTTTTCTGTTGGTACTACACAAGCCTTTGAACCATCCATAATGCACATAGAGTTTGAAAATGGGACAAGGAAAGCCCTAACCTGGTCCAAAAACTCTATGCCAAATACCACCAAGAAGTCATCCATGGGCGCCACCGACAAGTCTACTTGGCCAGTCCATGCACCAAGACTGACCTTCACTCCACGAGCAACTCCTTGGAGTGGTCATGCTGCTGAGTTTACCGCTTTGAGGGAGCCACCTCCACTGGTAACCTTGAGACCGAGTCTCTTGGCTTCCTCTAGTGAGACAAAGTTGTGTGATGCACCCGTGTCAACCAAAGCCTTGGAGACCTTCCCATTGATGGTTGCATCCACGAACATCAAGCCCTTAGGGGTCTTTGGCACATTCTGCAATGCACTGAGCAGTTGCATGGATCTCATTGTTGCGCCTTCATCCTCCTTGCCTCCTTCTTGATCATGCTTAGAGGCAACTAAGGCATTTAATGCCTTCCTTTTCGGGTATTCTCTAGCCCAATGCGGTCCATCACATATGAAACACGTCACACGGGGCTTCGAGGCACCACGATCCTCCTTTTCCTTCCCTTTATCCCGTGGCTTGAACGAGGAGCCTTCCTTATGATTCTTGTGGCCTTGACTTTTGGCATGGCCTCCCCCATTCTTTCCTCCGCCAAACTTCTTATCTGCAGCCTTTGAGCCTTCTTTGCTTGCGGAATGATCTATGAGACTTTCGGCAACTGCGATGGCAGTGGCCAAGTCTTGAACACCACGTCACTTAAGCTCGAGGTTAGCCCATGATTGGAGACCATCCATGAAAAGGAACAACGCATCCTTATCCGATTTGTCAGGGACTTCTAGCAGTAGAGTTGTGAACTCCTTGATGTAGTCCCTTATGCTACCTGACTGCTTCAACCGTCGAAGTCGACCCCTCGCGTCTTCTTCAACATTCACGGGGAAGAATTGGCTCTTGAACTCCCTTTTGAAGTCATCAAAGAAGTCTATTGTGCATACCCCTCGTTGCATATCTTCATGCCTCCGTCTCCACCACAACATGGCAGTGTCGGACAGGTACATGGCAGCAGTTCGGATTTTGCTGGCATGATCTGTTATGCCAGTAGCCTCGAAGTATTGCTCAAGCCCCCATAGGAAGTTCTCAACTTCCCTAGCATTTCTAGCACCATTGAACGTCTTTGGCTTGAGGACTTCCACCTTCTTGGCCTTAATGATGGTGGTTGTAGTAACTCCCGAAGCCATAGCACGTTTGCAAAGTGCTAGATCACTACCCATATCCTCTACTCTAAGTAACACATTATTAATTTCTCTTTGGACAAGATCTCGTACCTTGGCAAGTTTGACCTTTAGCCCATTGATCTCTTACCTTAGCCCGTTGTCTAGCTCGTTGAGGGACATCTTGACTGCCGCATGGATCTCCACATCCTCGACCTCCAAGCCGCTGCAGCGCTCTTCCAAGTTGTCCACTCGATCGAATAGCTCCCCCAAGCTGTCCTGCACACTCACCAAGTATGCCTCCAAGCTAGAAATCATGTCTTTCGACTTGGCTCGAGACTCTTTAGATGGTGGTTTCCGAACTTCTTCACGCCCACGTTCCATTGGTGGAACTTCCACGCTTAGTGTGGATGGAGTACCAGTCTTCATTATGCCAAGGATAGAAAAGCTTCTTCAACCAAGAGCTCTGATACCAACTGTCACAACCCTAGCACCTTAACTAGCAATCGTGCGGCACTTAGCACAATCTGTCGCAGTAAGCCTGCCTTTTAACCTGAAATGGATGCTCCAAAGAGACTAGAAAGGGACAGAGATTTTGATGATTCAAGAGCAAAGCAAGAACACAAAGGAGTTTGTGAAGAATGCTTTGTATTGCTCTAGAGAGGTGTATTTACAACTTCCCAAGAATTTCCCAGGATGGGTGCAAATGAAAGCCAAGAGTCCTATTTATAATTGTGGCATCAAGCCTAAGGTTATGTCACAAGTTTCTAGATCCTACCATGTCTAGAATGTACAAGAACATCTACAAAGTTCTAGTTTTATCTATAACATGCCTCAAGGTTTCTAGAACCTTCTAGCCGACTCTAGAGTCCTCTAGGATTGTCTAGTTCCTTCATCCAAGTTCTAGGATGCTCCGGAATCTTCTAGAAGCTTCCACATCCTTCCAGCACCTTCTAGCACATGCTAGTGTGCTCTAGAACATTCTAAAGTCTTCTAGACTTGAGTTGAGTTCATCAAACTCTAGCTCTCTCTAGACATCACTAGGCCACTCTAGAACTTTCTTCTGTAGTAACTTGTAGAAAAGTCTAGATCCTTTAGGCAAGCAACATTTCTTTGGATTTTGCGGGGCAATTTGAGCGGGACGTGACACTTTGCTTAGTAAAGATAACATGAAAATAAACAAGAAAAAAAGAGGATAATTTCCTATTGCTACAGTATTCAAATCGAATTATCACTTTTTATACCAGAATAGGCAATTGGATGACCTTAATGGTCCAACATACCTTATGGGGCATCCTTGAGGTCATTATCTTTTTTATATATTGTTCCTCATCCTATTATTGGTACTAATGTCTACTGCAACAACTACCATTTACTGTGCTGCAATTAGTACTAGTTATAATGATAAACGATGACATCTTTTCTATAATCTTATTGCAATGCATGCATCAACGCACATCTTTATAAGATAAGATTAGAAATGTGTCGGACAGTGTATTAATTTTTTTATTATTATTAAAAGACTATTTTGATGTAAGAGAAGTCCTTTCCTATACATTTGCTTAATTTTCTTTGAGCCCATATGTGGCCTGAGAGGGCCTGTGGTGCGGGGAAGGGGGAAGGTTGTTTAAGTCTACAGGCTGAAAGGTTTGTAGATAACTTGCCTAAGAGCAGTTCATTTTGTTCATTGATTTATCTAATTTCATATGCTGCAAAAGGGAAGCTGAGCATGTAAGAGTTTAAGATCTGTTTTATAAATTATTAGTAGAATATTGCAGGAACTTGTGTTGTTACATAGAGTGCTTTTTGTGGTTTTCTTTTCTCTTTTGATGTGTTTTTCTTTCTTCATGGAGTGACTGGCAAATTGATACTGAACTGCAGATGAAAGAATTCCTTTCTGGAGACAAAATCTTGTCTAGAAAGCCCCCATATTATCGAACAGCTGAGGAGCCTGACATGTGGTTTTCTCCACTAGTTGTTTGGGAAATAAGAGGGGCAGACTTAACAGTGTCCCCAGTTCACCATGCTGCAATTGGTTTAGTGCATCCATCTCGTGGCATCTCAATCAGATTCCCTAGATTTATTTGCACTAGGTCTGATAGAAACCCAGAAGAATGTAGCACGGCTTCCGATGTAGCTGATATGTTTCATTCTCAGACTAGGAAGATGGATGTGACAGCGGAAGATTGATTATTGATTGTTTTCTATTTATGATTCCTTTATGATGTTAATGATTTCTGGATATCAGCTTATTAAAGATGATGCTGTTCAAGTTTTTAAATGTACAGTGGAGAGAAGATCTTAAGAATGGATCTAGCTTTATATGAGCCCTATCCTTAAAACCTCCAAGAATTGAATGCCCTATTGGTCATGATTAGATCCAGTGAAAAAATCAGGGCAAGGGTAGAGATGAGATGAGCTAATTTTGAGTTATATAGCATACGCATATTTAAGAAAGAAGAGAACCACTCTAAACTAAAGAGAGCTTGTTCTGTGTTTAAGAACTGGCATTTTATGAAATTGAGGTAATCTATAGAAGGAGATTCTTAGGATTGACTAGGTTTGAATTCATCAAATTTGTTATTGGTGTTCAGTGTTAGGTTAGTTTGGATTGAGGGAAAAGAAAAATATTGACCCAATAAACCAACTATGGATTCGTGGGCAGCTAATGATTTTCGGAAACAAGCAAAGTAAATTATATTGAAAGTTATCAGCAAAAACAATGTATATTATGTTTGAAGTTTAAAATAGAAATTGTATACATCTGGTTTGTGTGCTTCCCCTCTTGTTGGAAACCTTGGCGCTTCAAGAAGCCTTGTTAGTGGCATTGCATTCTAGTTTTCTGGACCTGTTGGTGGAGACAATTTGGCTATGTTTGGAACTAGGAAAGGGTGTTCAGGATGTTGCAGTCTTTACTTCACATTATGTATCAGGTAGAGAGTTTGTCTCTCAGATGTCAAGTTCAAACCTCTTGCCACTAACAATCTCACTTGGTGGGCATTTTTGCTAGCTGAGTAGTTTCCTCTAAGGATCAATAGTACTTTGCAGGTAATCTTTTATATCGGGCTTTGTCTGCCCTTTTGTTAATTCATAGACATGTCACTGGCACCTTGTTCGATAGTATTCAAATAACTTATTTTTATTATCATTTTTTTTGTATAAAAAAAAAAAAAGATCAAGTTTGTGCCTAGATCATGTAACGAGGTTGCTCATATATTGCTTAACCAAGTGGACATTGAGGATAAACTCTGCTGTGTGTTGGGTAGAGATATGTCTCATATTTTATCTGATGTAATTGCTCTTGATTCTAATTTCATTGAGTAAGATGTAAAATTTGTGAAACGTATTCTATTTTATCTTTATATATATATATATATATAATTTTTTTTTCTGGTTTGGTACTAGATCCAAGTCCACAAGAAAGAAATGAATTACATAGAAACTGGACAAATCCACTGTTCTCCAAAAACTCTAAGCCAACCCTAGCTTCCTAGAAACCTCAAGGTGTAGACCGAACAACATAAATCACAATGAAGAAAGAATTACAAAAGTATGAAACCATAGCTTGGATGCTTGTTTTCCCGCACTGGTTCAATAGCAAAAGTCACAACTTGGAACACTTAGACATATGACTTTTTGGCTTTTGGGCAACGAAAACCTGAAATTTTTAATATTCTTTAAAGTTATAGACATAAATTGAGAAATCATTACCATAAAAACAGCGATAAATACACAGTAAAGCAACAGATAATAACTACGCATCTACGCCTATCAAATTAAACCTCAACTTCCCAGATTTTGAGGTCGAAATAGAGAAATGTTACACCTACAATAAGATTCTTCACCATGCCTCACCATAATAGATTTTGGTCATCCAAATGATTCCATTTTTTTATTTGGTCTAGAATTATTGTTGTGAAAAATGATGAAAAATCTGTCAAAATATATCACTGTGAACTTAAAAATTGCATGAGAGTGGATAACTTCAAGAGTTAAGAAAATGGCATGCTTTTTGACTAAGTAATTGGTCAAACTGCTAACATTTGTTAACCCAGTGCCGGAAGATATGTGCTGCCATAGGAAGGGAAAACAGAGTCAAGGCTATGCATATTCTTGCTTATAGATTTTTACCTTTTCTCTAATATATCCAAGATTATGAAAATGTTGACACACTTAATATGTATATTCTTGCATTTGTAACATTCTTGAGAATCATCATTCCTAGGAAATATAATTTTCAAAAACGAAAAAAGAATCTATCTACGCTCCTCAGAGTAATAGTGAAGGTTTCCATTGGCTAGTGGGGACCATGGCCTCGCCAAACATAAATTTTTTTTTTTCTATTTTTACAAAGAATTTTTTTTTGGAGAGTAAGGCTTACCGGGATATTAAGGGTTCTTTAGAACGAATTGCACTTTTATGACTAAATTACCCTCCACAATGCAATTATTGCATATAAATGGACCTTTTGTCAAACAAGGGAATCCGTGGTAATCAAGAAACAATAACTAAGATCAAATATAAAAAAAATCATGAATTATAGTGTTGACGTGTTTCGTTTCGTAAGGGGACCTAATGAAATTAATCGAAGAGCACTCATCTCTTTTTTTTTTATTTTGTCATATTTATACTAGTGAATAAATGAGATGTATATGGAGTACATATCAGTTTAATAAGATGAAAAGACTTTGTTTTCATTGCCGGCTTTGTCAAACCCTATGACTTAAAATATAGATATATGGAGTACATTGGCTTGTTAGATTGTTACTAATGATGGCATCTGAAATTGACTTTTTCTAATAAGCCAAATTAAGTGGTTGCCGCACCTTGTTTGGTAAGATTCCTATTGAAGAAAAACCCACTTTAGATAAAATATCAAGCCAACTAGTCAAAGGGTTTTTGCCCCTTCACCTATATATCAGATAGAAAGTGCTACCATTTTTCATATACTAAAAGAGAAAAACAATGGAAGTTGATGTAGAACTCATTTCTAGAGAAGATATTAAACCTTCTGCTCCAACACCCTCTCACCTAAGAGCCTTTAAACTTTCCCTTTTGGATCATCTCATTCCTTCTCCTTATGCTCCTATAATCCTGTTTTATCCCTCACAAGATAGTCCAGAAAATAACCTTTTTGAAACCCTAAAGAGAATACAATCTCTGAAGCAATCTTTATCAGAGACATTGACCCAGTTTTACCCTCTTGCAGGAAAGATAAAAGATGAGCTTTTCATTGAGTGCAATGATGAAGGAGCAAATTTTGTGGAAGCCAGAGTAAAGTGTCCTCTTTCTGAGTTTCTAAACCAACCTGACCTTATCTTGTTGCACAAGCTTCTTCCTTGCGATCATCTCATTGTGAAAGAATCAAATTCAGGAACCTATGTGGCTAATGTTCAAGTAAACATATTTGATTGTGGAGGAATTGCTATTGGGATATGCATTTCCCATAGGATCCTAGATGGGTCTGCATTAAGTACCTTTCTGAAGGTGTGGTCAAGTAGGGCAAGGAAGTGTGAGGAAAATGCATTGCATCCTAACTTCATAGCAGCTTCTCTCTTCCCCACAGATAATTTATGGCTCAGAGACTTATCAATGGGCATGTGGGGTTCATTGTTTAAGAAAGGCAAGTGTGTCACAAAGAGGTTTTTGTTCAGCAAATCTGCTATATCCACCATCAAGACCCAAATAGGACTAGGAAACTCTTTGTGTGAAGTGCAGGACCCTACACGTTTGGAGATAGTTTCTGCAATCCTATGGAAGTTTCTTATGGCTATTTCTAAGACAAGATTTGGTACCCAAAGGCCTTCTTTGCTGACCCATCTGGTGAACCTGCGTAGGAGAATAGATAAAGCTCTTTTTCCACAGTATGCCATTGGGAATCTTCTTTGGCTAGCAGCTGCAGAACACATGAGTGACAAGGTGATAGGATTGGGTGGGTTGGTGGGTGAGTTGAGGAATGCAATATCAAAAATTGATGAGGAATTTGTGGAAAAATTGCAAAGTGATGAGGGGAAATCTATAATGTTTAAGTCTCTCAAGGCAATTGGTGAGTTAGGGTCAAAAGATGAAGTGGACTACTTTGGGTTTAGTAGTTGGTGCAATTTGGGGTTCTATGAGGCAGATTTTGGTTGGGGAAAGCCCATATGGGTTAGTAGCATTGGTTCAAATGGTTCGTTTTTTATAAACCTAATAATTCTTGTTGACACGAGATTTGGTGATGGCATAGAAGCTTGGGTGACCTTGGATGAGCAGGATATGACCCATTTGGAAGCTAACACAGAACTTGTCTCTTGTGCAATATTGGATCCAAGTCCTTTGCAAATAAAACTCATTAGGTAGCCAATAACATGTTACTCTAGTGGCACCTTCCTTAATCTTAAGAACTAAGGTGTTTGATGTGAGGAGTTTGTTGTGTATTCCCCCTCCCCTTTTCTAGTGCATTAGCTTCTTTCTAATAAAAAAAATTTTCACTTAACTGTTCATGGAAGTTTATAAATTCTCTTACTATATTTAGAGCATTGCTATTTGTAATAAAAATTTCAACAGAAATATCTTGATTCTTCATATTTTGCCAAGTTATACAGCAGCAATGCACATGGTTCCACTTAAATTTTTCTTTTTTCTTTTTTTATTGAAAAAATTAATGTTTGGATCCAGAATTTGGAAAAAAATACCATTTAGCTCCAAATGAAATAGTCTTTTAATTAGGTTTATCTCTTTTAGTGTTATGTGGTTATTATGTTTACATGTATAATTATTATATTTATTTTTGAATATGATTACCACATATGTAACAGAATAACAACATAGCACAAAAAGATAATCACACATGCAAATTGAATAACCACCATTTGGTGCTTTGGGGAGCCTTTAAGTGTGGTTGGCCTATGTTCCCATGTTCACGTTTGAGGAACCATGCTCGCCTAGCACTCAGTATGCTCCCCTCTACCAATAGGCAAACAAAAAAGAAAGAGCATGTAAGCACTTAAATAAACTAAAATGTAAGACTGCAACAATAACCAAATAAATCTTGAATAGAAAAACAAAGTTTCAATAAAGATAAAGCAAATGACATTCATACCATAGCCAGATTGGAAAGCTGGGATGATCTGTGCCACTTGTTTTACTAAATAGATATGTGGGTTCAATAAAACAAACAACACAAATCATTGAAGTAGTCAATTTTATCTGCGTTATAAATAATAATACCACTTGTGGATGTGAAAGTATTGAATAATTATAATATCTTTTTAAATTTTTCTTATTTTATTAAATATAAAATTTGTAAACCTTAAAAATGATCTTAATATTACTTAACCAAAGATCGTTTAAACAATATTAAAAATCATTGATTCATTAGAAAACCCTTTTGAAATTTATTATATCACTAACGATATCAATACACTAATTAATTTCACATTTTGTCATACCATTACCAATATATTTGACATACTTTATATCAACTGAACATACCAATACCATTACCAATATACACTAATTTTACACTTTTATTTCTCGTATTTAATATTTGATTGATTTTGTTGGACATTTTGGACTTTCGAGCCAAAAGAAATAAGCGTTCCCTCCCCGCGCGAGAACGAGTTTTTAAACTCCCGCCAAGTTACCGGCTATCCCCGGTCAACATCTGTTGGATACGGGTATTTACCCACTCTTCCAATTTTGATTTCCCTTCCAATCCCACTTTAAGTAAACCAAAGAAACACCAAAACCCTCTCTCACCCTCTGTTCTTTCTCTTCCAATTCTTGATTTTCTCTAAAATCTTCGTCTCTCCGAGGATTTCATCAGGTGTATGAAGGTTCTAGAAGCTAGGGTTTCCGTAGGATTGTGCTTGAACCCACATGCTAGCATGGTTTTCACTTCTGATTTGAAGCAATGAGTGCCGTGAACATCACTAACGTGACGGTCCTTGACAACCCAGCTTCGTTTTTGACCCCTTTTCAGTTCGAGATTTCCTATGAATGCTTGACTCCTCTCAAAGACGGTAATCATTTTTTATCTCTCAACTTTTCCTTCATTTGTCGGTTAAATTTTCTAGCAAGAATTTTTTTTTTTTGTTTTTTGGGTCACCAAGAAGTTTGGGTTAGGGTTAGATCTATTTTTTGAATTTTGATGAATTTCTTTCGTTTGAATGTCTTTAGAGAAATTATGGGAATACATAAGCAAATGGGTACTTTCTAGAAGATACCCGGGAAGATGTCCTAATATTTTTTTTAAAAAAAAAATTCCTTTTGATGACCCAGCACTGAAAAGTGGGATTAGGGTTTCGTTTTCTTGTTCTTTTAGGAAATTCATAGCCTTACGGTTAAGAAATGTATCATATGTTGGGTCAAGTGAGATGTCCCAGATGGATTTCTGAAATGAAGGGTCAATATAGTGAATACTAACATGTCTTACTTACTAGAATGGCAGATTTTGGATTTTGTGATTTGTTTTAGTGTAACCTTAGCTGGGGAATTTTTTTTTTTTCTGTCAGTATGTCCCATTGTATAAATGAATCTGATAGATTTGCTGTGTGTAAATCCTTTATGTTGTTTCTCAAGGATATCAACATTATGGGTTTTGAGATGTAATGTTACTGAAAATTTGTTAGTTTTGAGAAAGGATAATGGTTGTAGCTGATTAAATTTCTATTCCCAAAATTTCACCCATCTTTGGTGGCTTGGTACTGTCTAGAATGTTATGATGTTTCCAGCTAACAAATTATGTAAATACTTACATAGCTAGCAGCAGATTGATTCTCCATATCATTAGTGCCTCTTTTGGCAGTACATAATCCATTTGGCTCAATGTAGAGAGCCAAATGGATTTAGTGGTCGGGGAGTTGCAGTTGGTTTCAACCCTGCTGGTTACACATGCTTTGAACAGATCCATCAAAGATGATCTGCTGTCCTTGTTAGGAGCTAACCAGTATCAGCAGCAGAGCTTGTTAAAGTCACAGATTATCTGATAGAGGATGCATTGCTCGGGGTAGGCTCATGAGCGCATAACACAAGCTTTTAGGTGTGGTTGGGTTATAACAACTCAATATTGTCATGACATGATTTTCATAGTTATCATTAAGACACTATTTGTTAACAAGCTCTTATTGCTATATTGACATAATTCCTTAGTGATGTGGAAGACATTTTCCTTTTTGTTATTTGTATACTTTGCGTTTTGTTGATGAGAAAAGGAAGGGAATGGTATTTCTATGCATCTTGCTTAGCTAAGTTCTTGTTGTAAGAATTGTTGTTCATACAATCTGCTCATATGTGTTGATAGACCTGATATTCCTTGATGCTTTTGTGAAATTTTGATCCTTGAAACCTGAAGTTTCTGGCAAATTTGAATTCTTGACTGATTTTGTCATTGAGTCATAGTTCAGCTTTTCTAGCATCGTAATTAATCCTGTTTGAAAGATCTTGCATCCCTCTGATTTGACAGCTTTATTTCTTCTATAATTACTGTATGGATCTTACCATTTAAAATTTCTCACTCCAGTGGTTGTCTTTTTTAATTTTTTACCCAGTTGATTTTTCTTTATTTCCCCTTTTGCATCTTCAAGTGTACAATTTAGTTTTTCCAGTCTTGATCAACCCTCATGGAGCTATGCACTTTATGATGCTTTTGTTGAGTTCCTTAGTTTTTCATATAAATCCATGTAAACCTTTAATTTCCGTTTTTCTTGAACCAATATTGATTAGGTTCTGGTTTAACATTATAGAAGAGGATTCATCTGTGTCTTCGGTGTCAGCACTTGCAATATTATGCTTGTAGAACTTTGAGGGTGGTATTAGAGAGAAAATTGTTATTTTGAAAGATTTACAATGGAAAGGAGAATGGAAATGTACCTATAAGACGATTTTATTAAAGACAACGTATATAAACTGAATGTAGAAGCCAAGAGTGGTTGGAATTCCTGCTGTGTTGCCTGTCTACATTTGAATCCATTCTCAATCTGAGAAGAATTTCTTGTCAATGAAAAACATTGTTTTACCTTTCAGTTCATTTAACTAGTTGGTGCAACTTTAATATGATTTTGCATACAGTGATAGACGATTATACTATTATCTTACACAAGTTCAATCATGTTCGAGTATTTGTGATCAATTAGTGTGTGAGCTCAAGTTATCTTGAGCAATCCAAAAGCAGGGTTACCAGCTAAAAGTTGGGATATGTAAATTGTTCAAGGGTCGTGCAATATCTATTTGTCTTTCATTATTATTCTTGGATTGGGTAATGCTGAACTAGGTCAATTTCAGTCTATCTCNATACAGTGATAGAGGATTATACTATTATCTTACACAAGTTCAATCATGTTCGAGTATTTGTGATCAATTAGTGTGAGCTCAAGTTATCTTGAGCAATCCAAAAGCAGGGTTACCAGCTAAAAGTTGGGATATGTAAATTGTTCAAGGGTCGTGCAATATCTATTTGCCTTTCATTATTATTCTTGGATTGGGTGATGCTGAACTAGCTCAATTTCAGTCTATCTCCAAACCATTCATTTACTGCTTCTCCAAATATAGGAAAATAATATTTTTTTTTTTGCTGATTTGTCTACCAAGTGCTAGATTCTAGAGTGTGAAGAAAACATTTTTCAGCAAGTTGTTTAGAGGGTGTGGGTTTTGTTCTTTGAAAGCAAGAACTTTCAGAAGTTCGCTATTAGCTTTTCCCATTATTATGCTCTTAGCTCTTTGTTATCATCATGTTGTCTGTTGTACCCAGTTGGGTTGTGACAATTTTTGTTTTGTCATCTGAGTACAGATTTGGAATGGAAGCTCATTTATGTTGGATCTGCTGAAGATGAGACATATGACCAATTGTTAGAGAGCGTACTTGTTGGCCCTGTCAATGTGGGAAACTATCGCTTTGTATTACAGGCAAGTTTTATCCATATCATTTCCTATAGATTTTTCATATTCTGATTGCATGTAGAATCAATCTTTAAATTCTGTTTTGACATTTAGCAGGCAGACCCACCAGACCCATCAAAGATACGCGAAGAAGATATTATTGGTGTCACAGTGCTCCTGTTGACTTGCTCTTATCTGGGTCAGGAATTCATCAGAGTGGGATATTATGTGAACAATGATTATGATGATGAGCAGCTAAGAGAGGAACCTCCTCCAAAGGTTTTAATTGATCGGGTTCAAAGGAACATCTTATCTGATAAACCCAGGGTTACGAAGTTCCCCATCAATTTTCATCCAGAGAACAATGAAAATGGGGAGCAACCCCCTCCACCTGAGCACCCACCTGAGAGTGACGGAAACATAGAAGACCCACTTGCTTCCCATGATCATGTTCCCTCAGATGTGCAGGATTCCTAAAATTTTGTAGGTATACTGACCATTCCATTTTGGACCCTCCCATTTCTCATTTCAAGTATGTGTCAAGATGCCATCAATGGGAATGGCACCATGAGTTCAACTTCTCTTATCAACAGTGTGACTGAGATGTTTTGGAAAGTGATGATTGAAACAGCTTAAATCTGCGTCTGATTTTCAAAACCCAGTTTCTGTTACTGGATCTCTGTGGTGCAATCAATTTTGTTTTAATTTTTGAAACCCAATTTCAATTACCAGATCACTGTGTGCTATAAATCTTTTCTCAATGTTATGTAATATCAGAGGTGAGCACTAGTTGCCAAGGCTTTTTGAATTTTAGTCTTTTTAGTTGCTTTTCAATTCATTTTTGTTCAATACTATGCCACAGATTTTTAATTACTGTTACATGGGGCCTTTTCTGCGTTTTGATGTTTCAGTTACTTATTGCTGTAAGCATGCTTGTAATTTCACCTCTGCCTCATATTTGGGCAGGTTAAAAGTGGCATTGACCATGGAGCAATGCCTTTAGTGATGCCATTGAAAAATTATGAACATGCATCTTCAGTTTTCAAGACTGTCAAATATCTCATCCTGTAATCAAAAGGAAAGGATGTTCTAGTCAGCTTGTAACAATGTTCTCCATCAATAACTAATTTTGGTGAAGAGTAGAAAATGTTTAGATAATGTGATAATATAATTTTTTTTGTTGTGCCAAAAGCTAAAAATTTATCCCTTTATACAAGAAACAAATTCAAGGGGAAAAAATGGAATTAAGAAAGTCTATCTCTACAATTAAAAGGGCCTAAGGACCTAAGCATAAACTCCAAAAACATTTCAGTAATAGCCAATGATACCTAATACTGCCTCCAATTTACATTGTTGAGCAGCTTTCTCTGCAACTTGATTAGAACACTTGTTAGTTGAACAACTTGTCTTCCTAGTCCCAATGGGATTGGTTTATCTGGTAAGTATTGAAGTATTTCACTTATAAGGCTTAGGTTGGAAGCAATCTTCTTTTGGTAGGCAATCTGTAAGTGTTGTGGCATGTGCCGTGGCATTAGAATTGAGTAATTTTTTTTCACCCTAAACTTTTACATACCAAAAAAGACTTGTCTTTCTTGCACTATAACAAATTGTTGCCAACTCGAAATAAGTTCCACCTGGTGCCCATTTCTGCAGCATTGACATGGAGATTACAGTTCATTCAACTAGGTTATATGTCACAGTCGATGGCAATACAAATGCTAAATGCATTAAGGGAGAAAGGAGCCACACCGTTTAAGACTTTTGGACATGAAACTATAACATGAGCTGCCATCTCCTCTTGTGCACCATAACCATAGATTGTTTTTAACAGTTATCCTTTGGTACACTAATCTAAAAAAAGTGTCCTTAGTTTTATTAATAAGAGAAGGAAGACCCAAATACTTTCCTTGGGCCCTACATGCCAAATCTTAAGCTTGGCAGCCAAGAGAGACCGAAGCCGATGAGGCGTGTCGTGAGATAAGAAAACCGCAGATTTGTCAAGATTGACTTTGCCCCCACTTATAGCTTCATACCCCGAAAGTAGCTACAACAAATGACCACATGACTCTTCATTTGCCCTTCAAAATACTATAGAATCATCTGCAAGTAAGAGGTGTGTGATGGATGGGGACCATCCCACAATTTTAACTCCTTTAAGTTTTGGTGTTTGCTAAGCTATATTTAACACTTTGGGGTAGCGCAACCCCTCATCCAATTTGGTGAGTTGTTGGTAGGATTCCAGATTTTAGTGTCATTACAAAAATTTCAAAAAATTAAGTTATTTAGTATATGACAAAACAAAGTTTTTTATAAAATATAATAACAACACAATATAAAAAAATGTGCAAAATTTCTTTTTTTTTTTCGTAAAAGTTAAATATTTTTGTTTAGCACGCTTTCTTATATTATGATGTTCTTGCATTTTATAAGGACCTATGTGTGTTTTGTTATATATTGTGTAACTCAATTTTTCGATATTTTCACAATGTCATCAAATTTGACATCTGGGTCCCACCAAANCCCATGCCCTTCGGGGATGGGGACGGGGACTGCTTGCCCCGCCCCATTGCCATCCCTAAGCACTACACCCCCTCCCTCTATTTAGCAAACACCTTAAGTTTCCCTTTGGATTCATGTCTAGGATGTGAGAAAATCCTTCGGCTGCAAAAAGATAGAGATAAGGAGACTGGGTCTCCTTGTCTAAGGCCTCGTTGAAGCTTAAAGAAACCAAAGACTTCACCCTCCACCGCCATTGAAAATGAAACCAAAGAAACACATTGCATCACCCATCCTATCTAGGCTTTTTGACCCAAATATTGTATTTCAAGAACAAATTTACGCATGGTTGTTTCTAACTTATTTACGTATATATTGTACTTTAAAAATAAAAAAATAAAAATAGAATCTAATATGTGGTGATCATCAAACACATTATTGGTTACGTAACACGTCCACGCTATATACACCATGTGATAAATGGTGTGTTCAGTGATCCCCACATACTAAATTCTATTTTTTTTTTTTGATCTTTTTAAAAAGTACAATATATGCATAAATAAGTTAAANTTGTATTTCAAGAACAAATTTACGCATTTATGGTTGTTTCTAACTTATTTACATATATATTGTACTTTAAAAATATAAAATAAAAATAGAATCTAGTATGTGGGAATCATCAAACACATTGTTGGTTACGTGATACGTCCACGCTATATACACCATGTGATCAATGGTGTGTCCAATGATCCCCACATACTAAATTCTATTTTTATTTTTGATCTTTTTAAAAAGTACAATATATGCATAAATAAGTTAAAAATTACCATCAATGCATAAACTTATTCTTAAAGTATAATATTTAAGTCAAAGTGCCTCCTATCCATTTATTGCAAAAACTACCTCATAACTTCTTCCAAGTAGGCCCATTCTACTCTATCATACGCCTTGCTCATTTAATTTGATTGCTACATCACTACTAGCACCTCGCCTCTTAGTCTTCAAATAATGCATCATTCATTGGCTATTAAGATATTATCCAAAATCAATCGATCCCGAATAAAAGCACGTTGGCTCAGATTAATGATCTTCATGAGATGTTGGAGCCTCCCAACCATTATCTTTGAAATAATTTTGTGAAGAACATTGCAATGACTAATGGGTCGGATTTGACTCATGGATTTGGCATTTGGAACTTTGGGAATTAGAGAAATGATGGTATGATTAATGGAGGACAGCATGTGACCATTTCTAAAAAATCCCATTACAGCATCACAAATGTCAACCAATTATGTTCCAAAACCCTTTGAAGAAAGACCCAGTAAAACCATAAAAGCGGAGCACTAGGGTCCAAGCATCTTATACCTATGTTCCTATTAAAAGTTGAGATGTCCCACCCAGTCGTGAAACTGAAAGCATAAAAAATTGACTTGGGTTGGGTAACATTTCACAACTTGCTTCGACCAAAAACCAAATGCTACCAATAATTAGGAGGCAGATTACAAACTACAAAAAAAAAAAAAAAAACAAACAAACAAAAACAAAACAAAACAAAAAAAAAAAAGAGGAGGGAGGGGGCAGTTGTGGTTGTTTCAAAAGGCACTACCAGTGGACAGCATATATCAGACTATGCAGAACCTAGACAGGAAGTCCAATGTTCGCAGCGCTGCTAGTGTAGCGGGTACAATTCCTCCACACTATGGTCAGTTCTCATTTTTCCGCCTTCTCTTGGCTCGGCCTTTTGTTGATGGCATTTTCGTTGTGTTTGCGTCATTTCCACTTTTCTGCCATTCAAACAATTTTTATAAACCTTTAAGCATCAATTGGAACTCTATCTGAGTATCTGATATTTGAGTAACTAATCTTCTTTACCTTCCTTCTCTTCTTATGCTGCTTTGGTCCTCTGTTTTCCTTTTCTGGATTTTCCTATAACATTTCCAAACAATTTAGTTTTTAAGTCCATGTCTAATCATAAATCAGCTTCTTCAATGCAGCAGTATGTTTAAGTATTTAAGAACCAACCTCTGTGCTCTTAATATGCATCTCTGAAACCTCTTGGTTCTCAATTTCACCATCACTGTTGAGCATGGCCTTTAGTCTACCTTCACTGAGTAGCTTTTCAGATCGAGCATGTCTCTACAGTAATAAGAAAGTTAACATTAGATCAATGATAGACATTTACACGATGAGAAGTGAAAGATGATAGCCATGCATTCCAACTTTATCAACCAGATGGTCAAGTGCAGAATGAGATGCCGGTTTGATACCCTTGCTTGGATGTGTAGTAGGACCCTTATCCTACAGGCCTCTCATAATTTGTGTAAAGATTTTGTCTCCTGTTTTATCAGAAATAATGTAAGTTACAGTTAATGCTGTGCATCTCCAATTATAATTACTACTTAATCAGGTTTGAAGCAGGATGGAGAAGTTCCTCAAGTTAATGGATCTATAGGGACCATCATCTGTTATGTCACACCATACTAGGCTTTTGACTTTCCTCACTGATTTATATATTATATATGAATATGATATTGGTAAATGAATAATGTTACTTACATACTAGTTAGGCTCATACTACCTCAGACTCGCACAGTTGACAAAATCTGGGTCTAAAAGGGAAAAAAAAAAATTGTGAGGTAGTATGAGCCTAACTAGACAGAGATGCATTTTTGCCGGTGGAACGCATATCATGTTTCCGGCACATCCCGGAAACGGGGACGGCACCAGATTTTCCGTTTCGGTGCAACATAGGGGTCCAGGTAAGGTGCCAACTGTGCAAGTATGAGGCTAACTAGTATACAAGTAGCATTACTCTTGGTTTATTATGCCATTTCAATTTTTTCTCTGGTATACATGTGCATGTATTTTCCCACTCCCCTCTCTCTCTCCTGGTCACCATGATTCATGTTGCCATATATTTTTGCCTACTTCCCCAACCTCAATCAAAGCCACTATTTTCTGGAAACATTTTCACGTTTTTATCATTATCTCTCCCCTGTTAATGGTCAATGCCTATCTCTACATTATTTCTGTACGTCACTCCATAAATCTCCATGTCTCACTGATTGCTATTTATTACCAATCCCACAGCTTGATCTTGTCAGTTATTTAATATTTATCTTCTTATTTCTCACAGTATAAGATTCCACGTATGTTGAATATGTTAATGAGATGCTTACTTTTGGTATATCATTATCGTACTAAGATATAGAAATATTTGATGTTTGTAAAGTACATATTTCCATATTTTTAGTATTCTATACTTAACAAGGATCTTGGATAATTTCATTTGTTACACCTAAGGCAAGGATCTTGAATTTCCATATACATTATATCCAGGCATCTAAAACACTTGGAGTCTAATATGTGCATACCAAACACATCGTTTTAGTTGTTAAATGTTCTTAATCTTAGTTTAATAAATCCAAGTTTACCAGTTATCTATATTACTATAGGAAAAGGCTTCCTTGTTTCGGTATCCGCATCTTGTTTTCCTGAAAGACCCATAATCCTATGTTTACAACTATTAAAAAGGAAGGATGAAAATGTCAATCTAACACGCAACACTCATGCATTCACATCTCTATGCTTACAATTATTACAGTTTTGTAGTTAATTTCGAAATTCAGATATAATAGAAACAGTGACCAAAAAGTTTAAAAACATAAAACCGTACATACCATAGGTACCCTCTAGTATGGATGAATTCTGGTGGTAAGAATGACAGAATCTGACAAATCTAACCATACAGTAAAGGAGGGTCGATATCGTAGTTTATAGAATTGTGACGCATGATGGCCAAAATAGCAGATAGACAGTAAGAACTTTAAAACATTTGTATCAGATGCAGGAGACTGATGGCAGTCTTGACTCTCCCCATCTTTCCCAAGTTGAAATGGTTTATTTCCAACAAATCAAAGTATGGCTAAAACTGACTTTTTCACATTCAACCCAATCTAAAGTTACATCCACGACATCATTTGCAGAGAATTCTTGTTATTTTCACCCAATTTATACTTGATCTCCCTCTAATCTCTTTGGTTTTTCCATTTGAATCTGTATGTTTCCAAACCTAGACACTTGCATCTCCTCATTGTAAATGGCTTAAACCTAAAAGTGTTTTAAAAACTGCCCTTAACATGACTATCTTCATTCCACCCTAATTTCTTTTCAACACCTGTCTACACTCAATGTATGTACAATCCTGTTCTTAAGCCCAGCAGTTTGTGCCACAAAACATAGTAGTGTAAGCTGTTACACCTCATCTCCAATGCGAATGTATCTTACAGTCACCCCAGAACCTATAGCATCCAAACAGCCTCAAATCCATGAACTATATCATCCCTGGTTTCCTCAATTAAGGACCATCAACATCAAATTTCCATCCCAGTGAATGTAACAAATTAATAATTGATTTTTCATAAGGACACTTATGAGAAAAATTTGTGGATTTCTTGTCTGACAAGGATTGATATTTGTGCTAAAGAGTGTGAGAAGTAACAGCTGGCATTTAACCAAAAATAAGCAAACAAATATGGCACATGTATTACCTTTGAGTTTAGGTGAGCCCTCAAAGTGTCCTCAGTCAAACAAATAATCCTAGGGCATATCCTGCACTTAAAAACTGATTTGCTTTTTAAAACACAGGATGGCAGATCTGCTGATGAGACTTCCTTTTCAGCCATGACATTTGATCTTCTCTCTGATACTTCAGAATCATGTTTAATAGAAAACTCCCGGTCAATAAGCATTTCTCTTTGATTTCTGGTTTCACCATCATCTTCACTGAATAGCAGACCTGCTCATGGTACAATGATATTAAAGATTTTATGAAGAATGAGTTCTTGCCAAGGTATATATGAATGCAATTTGTTGATTTATTACGTTACAAAAATAGGAGATAGAAAAATGATATTATCCCAGATAAAGTAAATATCATTTCATTTAAAAATATCTACAAAATTAAAATGGCAGATTAATTTCGAAGAAGTGCAAAAATGTCCAGGCATCAAACTGTCAGCTTAAGAGGGAAAATTTTCAGAAAGTTTGCATCTGAGAGAAAAGTTTGTTACCCTTTTTTTTTCCCTTCCCAAAGAACTCTAAAAACCAATTTTAAAAATAATTGCAATATTATCATTCTGAGATTATCCCACCACTCCATCTAATTCAAATTATCTCTAATCACTTTTGAGATGGAAGGAGAAAGAAGAAAACAATCCTTGGTGTAAAATAATGTCATTATATCATAGAGGTTTAAGACATCAGTAAAGATGAGATTTTGTCCATATAAGACTCATCACCTCTAGTATAAAAAATAAATAACACAAATTGACAACAAAAAGAACCAAAAAGCTTGTGGTCATGCCAGCAGTATAATGATCATGAAACACCATCTTGCATCTACAATGTGGCATCATGTCAGACCATGAGCAATAGCTCAGATGGTCATGTACCTGCCTACAAGGTCAGGGACGTTCTTAGAACCCAGGTTCAAAACGAGGTATCTGCTTCTTGGTGGCTGTGGTGTTATGAGAAACTTAATGTCTTCTCTTTTCCATGGTGGAATTTCCCTTGATGAATGGAAATATAAATAACAATGTAATATATCCTATCTCTGGACTAAAAAATGTGGCACCTTGTCAGTTCTAGAAGCTCTAAACTTTTTTGTTCAGCATAAATACCAAACATTAATAGTTAAGACACCTCTTTACACATGAAATTACTATTTCTTGTGCGTACCATCTTCAACTTCTTAAGATCTATTAGCTAACAATGATCCATCATCCACAGATATTTCATCAGCATTCAGTGCATAGCATGATGAAAGATGCTCCTCACTGGAAAAACATAAAAAATAAAAATAAAGCATTCTATGGACCCATCTCCACTTAAAAAAGGAGTGCCAGCTTTGCTTCTCTTAATTTATATGACCAAAATATTTAACTAATGGAAGACACCGGGAAAAGCCTAAAGAAAGCCTGACACATATACCATGTTTGTAGGATCATACTATTTAATGAATAACTAGTGTTTGCAAGTTTCAATTCCACATCTAACTCATGATTTTCAATTCTGGTAATGGAATAAGACGCTGGAAATATCATCAATCAAATGCATACTCATGCCAAAGGCATAAAGCAATATCCAAACAACACAAGAATTCAAGTACAGCAGACAATACAAACAAATCCTACCTGATGAGTTGACATCAACATCATTTGCAGAGCCATCCTCACTTTTATATCCTAAATTGAGCCAAAGAAAGAAAAGAGAGACAGGAAAAGATATAAACAAGTGAGTAATAATAACGAGAAACCTTATGGCTAAAACCTGTTTCTATTGATTACTTAATAGTGAATAAGACATCACCAGCCTCCTACATTTTAGAACCAAAAATATTGGTGGTGAGCATCGGCACGATAAGTAATGATGATAATGACAATCAATACAGGTGCAGAGCAAAGGAATATCAAAAATTAGTTGAACAGTGATTATCATGCTTTCAGGTAGGAGCTAGGAAAAGAAGGGTGGAGGATTTCTTTTTATTTATTTATTTCTTGTTGCATGCAACAAACTAATATGGGAAGTATGATACTTCGAAATGCTCTCAAGTTCTCATCTTTCTTCTCAAGATTTCTTTATTCATTGCAATCCTAAATTTTAGCTCCACAGACATCCTTGCTTGCTCACTCATACTTCAATCATACTGTTTCCGATAACATATTTGTTAGTATAATAATAGCAACTATTGTTGAATACAACTTTAGAGTAGGAGAATCAGTTATGACATCTAATGTTCTTTAATCATCTGATAATGATACCAGTTGTTGTTGAATACCAAATTTAAATAAGGACAACCAGCTCTATGGTTTGAAAGAATCCCATAAGTGAAAATTAGTATCAAAAAAGGAGAAACTATACGAACTATGGGAAAGAAAAGCACCAGATACACTGTCAATTAAGGCACTTACTCTTATTTGATAATGGTACCATTTATAAAAAAATAATAACATTACAGCAGGAAAATCAGCCTTGTTAACCAGTGGAATCCCAATAAGACTCGAATAGAATAAGTTATAACTTACACATATAAGGACCACAAAGTGGGTGCAAAGAAATGCACTGAGTAAATCTAGTATTGGAATGCAATGCCTCATTTACTAATAACAGCAAACTGGACAGTTAAAAAACAATAAAACGACAACCTCTTCATATTAACAAACCATAAAAAAGTCTGTGAATTGATGTTATGATATGAGAAATAATTCTGTATCTCTCATAAGGGCTGATGCTGCTGATTCTCTGGGACAAGAAAATTAACAAAGTCCAGATGAGCTAACCTGAAGATGTAGATTCATCATCCTCTTTCACTTCTGGTATTGCATCTTCTTCTGATTCTTCTGTGTCTTCAGCTTCTAGCTCAGAGTCTGAGGATGACGAAGATGGATCAGAGGCATCATCTCGATCACCATGATCAATCTTATAGAATCGCCTCTTTATCATTTTGCCTAAGAGGGAAATAACAAAACACATGATTCTATAAGTAGAACTTGATAATCATTAAGGGCATAAAGTCATAAACTCTACTTAGGGTGCATCTGAAGGCACAACTATACGAAATTAAAAAAAANAAAAAAAAAAAAAAAAAAAAAAAGGCACTGCCATTAGTGTCTGGACGATTTCTGAAGCACTTTGAAAAGCCCAAAGGAAGCTTCTCAAACAAGAACTTAGCAAAGCCCTGCTCAAAAAGGCTGGCTTAAAAGAGCTTTAACATCCAAATGGGCACTAAATATCAGTGTGAAACGGGGCAGTAAAAAAAAACGAAGCTTTACATCAATTTGGTCACTATAATGACAATGGCTTAGTACCCATAATCTCATTGTACAATTAACAGATGGGGCTCATATAGTTATTATTATTCTCTCAGTAAAAGATAAATATTCTATCAGTTCATTTATCGAACTCTTCATCATAAGCTTATTAGTGTCTGTAAGGTGGGACAGAAGCACCCCATTGGAACATGTGTACAGACAACTATCTAGGAAGCACCGAAAAAGGAAGCAGAAAACTAGAATAGTGAAACAAACCTGAAAGAAATAAATCCCAGGAATGAAAATATTTCAGGAACCGAATCTGAATCTGTTCTTCAAGGAAAGTGCCTGGAACAATGCAAGAAGTAGAACTTGAATTAGAAGAAGCAGTGCTGGGAATTGCCCACAAGAGTTGATGTGCAAAGGCGACGCAAGGCGGGTTCTGAGAAGACTCGGGTTGTCGGGTTCATACTGCTGCTATCGACAACGACAAAGCCCTCCTTCTTGCGTCAGTGAGTTTAGCCCATGGCCCAATCAATCAAGAACATTTGGAGCTGTTTGGTTTAGGAAATGTTTCCATTTTCAATTTTTATGTTTAGAAAATAGTTTTCATTTTCACATTTTCATTTTTTGGAAATGTATTTTTTTTATTTGTTCTCTTCTCAATTTTTGTTTTTTAAACACAAAAGAAACAAAAAAAAAATCTGTTTGAAAGCATATGTTTTCATTTGGGTAAATTATATAAAATCCCCTTTAACTTTGACTCATGTGCATTAAAGACCTTTTATTTATTTAACTGCTAGTCTATAGACGAAAATTACATGTTCCGTTCATGTGATATCATTAAAATGCAATTTAATCACTTTGATCTCTATTTAGCCCTTAATTTGGATAAAGAACTTTTATTTCCCATTATACTTTTACTCCTACTAATTAATCCAAATAAGTGTTAGTTAGGGATTAAATTGATTAAATCATATTTGAATAACATCATATGACTAGCACTTGTCATTTCTGTCCATAAACCAATGGTCAAATCGACAAAAAGTCTTTTGTGCACAAAATGTAAAGCTCATGGTGTTAATTGTATATTTTCAAAACTCAAAGAAATTTATCTACATAGGCTAAAATTGAAGGGAGTTCCATAAAATTTAGACTTTTTATTTTCATGTGTTTCAAAACTTGCTCTCTAGATGTGTACTCAAACACTAATAACCAAGTACAACAATGAGATATTTTGAGAAACACCAATTTTGAGAATTGTGTTTTTAAAAAATGAAAACATTTGTAGTGCGCTAAATAGTTTCAAAACATCTATATTTTAGTCTTCGGATATTCTATGATACTATATATGTATGTCATATTACACTGATATGACAAGTATACGTAATTTTTATATTTTATTTAATATAAAATTAATTTATTTTATTTTTTCAAACAAACTTAAAACAATTAATTTGTAAATATCATTCATACATTAGTTATTCTTATATAATATAGCATACAACAAAGTATTTAAGAAACCTCCTTTAATATTTTATTGTGTAAACTTCGTTATTAAGGTGAAAGAGCCGTAATTATGCAGCTTAATTGATGTCACTCTCATAATTATGGTAACCTTCTCCTTCTTTCTCCATGATAGCTTCCTTCTTCTTTCTCACGTTCACATTCGGCTTCAACAAGTATACAATGGCAACCCGCAAGTTGGAGAACCTCCATAAGAGCATGAGCTGCACGACCCGTTGACAAGGACCACAAGGTAACCTCTGCAACCTTCAGAAGAGCACGATGACATGAAAAGCCAGAGCACGACGAAGCAGTAGTTTTGACAGTCAAAAACCTCCGCAAGAGAGGATTCAAGTGTGGAGGTGAGGCAACAATGCTAAAGAACATGTGGATTGAAGTATTCAGAGAGGAATTGGAGGGTTTGGGTACCAGAAACAGATTTGGGAGTTTTTTTGCAACCAAGTAAGTGTTTTTGTGTTTTATGTTTTAAACGTTGTGCTCTAACTCTACTTCTTAGTACAAGTTTTGAAAATAGAAAACACAAAACACAAACAAACAGATCCCAAGTTTTCTTATGACAAGATACATCAAGTGTTTGTTGGTAGATATTTTTTACTTATGATATATTTGCTTTGGAGTTAGAGTAACTTTTGTGACTATTAAATTTTTTGTCATCAAAAGAATAAAAGAAACAAAAAAAAAATTATAACGTTAAAAGTATAAGAATTAAGAGTGTGTTTGCAAATGAATTGAAGCACTAATATTGCTAATGAGTGCTTGGTTTAGTAACAAGAAAGTTGGGGTAATTGACCTAAATAATATATTTTTTAAATTTATTTATCTTAATACCTTAGTTTCGAACTTATTTACTTGAAGGTGGACTCTATCCTACCTCACCCATATGGGTGGGGTAAAAACAAAAAAAAAATTATTGAGAGTTTAAAGGAAAACTAATTTTTAATTTTGATATCATTATGAAGATTTTAAAAAATTGAATCATCTAATATAGGTCACATTCTCAAATTGTTAATTGAATTTAAATTTAACAGAGTCAAAACAAAATACGGGGATTCTATGATATAACGTAAGTATGTCATACTACACTGATGTGACAAGCATATATAATTTTCATATTTTATTATATATAAAATATAATTTATTTGATTTTTTAAACAAATTTAAAAATAGTTAATTTGTACACATGTCATTCATTTATTGGTTATTTCTATGTAGTATGACATACTACATAAATACTAAAAGTATCTAAGAAACCTCCAACAAAATATTATATATTTTTTTATATGTTTTTTGTATTGCTGTATTTATACATTTTATAAGAAAGTAACTGCTTTGACATATACAGAATGATTCAGTTTTTCGATATTTTTGCTGTGATACCAAAATCATAAGTTTATTCTGCTTCAAACTTCTAATAAAATGCTTATTCCTTCTTACCCTACCCATTTGGGTGAGGTAGGTTAGCAAAAAAATTACTTGAATACTCTAATTTAAAATATTTTAATAATTTTTAAAAATATGGTGTGACCTGTTGGTGTCACCCTTCTTATTTTTCTATCTAATTTCGAAAACTCACCATGCACCATAACTCTTCTTTAAAGCACCAAGGATGGACAAAAGCACAAAAACAAAATAATAATTATTATTATTATAATAATAATCAAATAGGCCCTATTCAATTAGTCATGATTTCATCCGCATGTAGGGATGGCAATGGGGCGGGGCAGGCACTTTCTGTCCCCGTCCCTGAAGGATATTCCCATGCCCCATCCCTGGTCAAGGATTTTTCAACAGCCTCATTCCTACTCCATTAAATTCCTGTTTGCCTCATGCCTTGTCCCATTTACCCATACAACCATGATTTTGGGAATGAGATTTTTTTTTTATGTAATGTATATATATATATATATACAATATGGGGCAAGGCTGAATGCGTATTGCCTTCTCCATCACTGGCCCCCCATAAAATTACCTATTTAAATCCTCATTCTTATCTCATACCCATTTTTTTTTTTCCTATACTTGTATCCGACCGAGTAAAAATAGTAGAGCCCTATTGGGTATGGGTCAAATTGTCATCTCTATTCGCATGCAATTGAAACCTTAGCTTTAAGAGAGTGTGTAGCTTCCCCATTAGTGCCTAGTATGGTTAAAAGAACCAAAAGCTTTCTACAAATCAAACTGAGATGCTAAGGAGAATTTATAATTAGGCTTATTGACAGTTTTAGTTTATTTGTTTTACCGATTCCTACAAGTTAGTCCTCATTTTTAAAAGTGAACGATATAATTTTTGTGTTTTATTGAGTTTGACAGTTTTAATCCTCCTGTTAGTCAACCAAACAGTCAACCTAGCGGCATAGTGACATGAAATAGATAAATTAGTTTTTTCTTTATTGTTATCATGTTGATGTAGCATAGAGAAAGTAATTTTTAAATATTAAATAACTATTTAAGTATAATTAAGTCATAATTAATAGAAAAAATAAGTGTTTTTATTGTTAAATAACTATTTTAGATTTTTTTTATAAAATTCAAACAAATAAAAAAAATTCAAATCAAGTAAGACATGTTAAAAAAAATATATATTTTTTCAGATTAAGTCCATAAGAGATTCTACAAAAAAAATTCATATAAGATTATCTAATCTCATATTTTTTTGATTGTTTGAACTTTATGCAAAAATTTGAATTTTTTTTATTTGCTTGAATTTTATGAAAAAAAATCTAAAATGGTTATTTAACAATAAAAAAAAAACTCATTTTTTTTGTTAATTATGACTTAATTATACTTAAATAATTATTTAACATTTAAAAATTACTTTTTTTGTGCCACATCAGCATGATAACAATAAAAAGAAAATTTCTCTATGCTACGTCAACATATTGTTAGGTTGACTAACAGAAAGGCTAAAACTATCAAACTTAATAAAACACGAGAATTAACTTGTTCACTTTTAAAAATGGGAGATTGACTCGTAGGAATCGATAAAACAGAGAGACCAAAATTGCCAATAAGCCTAATAATTATAAAGTTCTTTGGATCTACCACCTCCACGTGAAAGTTAAATTGTTGGCAAAGATACATGGCCCAAAACAGATGTTAAGTTATTTGTGGGTGATACCATTGGCATCCCCTATTTGTGTAGTCACCTATTTTGCTAAAAAAAAAATTAAAATATTTAAAATTAGGGTATTCAAATAAATAAGTTTAAAATTAGAGTATTAAGATAAATAAATTTTAAAAATATATAATCTAAGTCAATTAATCGAGAAAGTTGAACTCCTAGCTCAATTACTTGGGTTTGAGGTCGTTAGAATTCCATAGTAAAACATCACACTTGAGTCATGGATTTGATTTAGACGTACCCTAACTCATTCCTACATTTTTTTGTGTGTAAATAAATTCTATAACTTAAGTGTATTTGAAACATTTTATTGCAAGAATTCACTTGATTTAGTAAGGTTTTATTAGAACACTGTTTGGCATTGCCAGGCGTATTATATTTGTTGATTTGCAATTTGACCCATTTTAATTTGTCACATGGCTTGTTTATGTCAATTTTGATAGCCACGACGTCCTTCCTTCATTTCCTATTTCTCATACAATAAACAACTTATTGAGCAATAACAACTTTATCCACACCTTGTCTTCTTGGCACAAAACCGCACGTGCTCTTATAGATAGTACAACATTACCCAATCATGTTCCTTCATAGAATTATATATCCAATTTTCAGTACTAAAATTCAATAAATGATTATTGGTGAACATTAAGCTACTATTTCTTAGAGATGATAATGCTACCTCCATCTCTAATTGAGTGATTTGAGTAGAACTCATTAGTGATTTTAGTGTTATTACGAAGATCTTGATAAATAGGTTCATATAATATGTTCTAGAATAATTAGTTCTCTATAAAATACATAAACGACATGATATAAAAAAAAAATATGTCAAAAAACATATTCAAAATTTGATACTTTTTTTAACCATGTTAAATTTAAAATTTTCAATTATTTTGATATTTGGATGACATTAGGTGATTTGATTTTCTAATATCTTTGTAATGATACGAAAATCAAATTTGAGTCTTATTGAAACTCACCCATAATCTTTTCCAAAGAGAAATGGATAGTGCTACCCCTCTAAAAGAGANCTTTTCCAAAGAGAAATGGATAGTGCTACCCCTTTAAAAGAGATAACTTAGTGCTTACCATGACTATAATAATATGGAGGCGCTAAGCTAACCCTTCTCAGGGAGGGTAACACTAATCTAATAGAACTTACAATGTAATTTTAGTGTCATTACGAATATTTTAAAAAATTGAATTACCCATTATGTTTTAAAATAATTAATTCTTTGCAAATTTCATAAATGACATGACATAGGAAAAATATGCCAAAAAATATACTTGAAAACAATTACTTCTTCACACATTTTTTTTATATAATGTCATTTATAAAGTTTTACAAAGATTTAATTGTCTTAACTTAGGATGATTTAATTTTTTTTAAAATATTTACATTAATATCAATGGGTAAATCTCACCCCTCCGATAAAGAGTGGGATAGTGTCCAATAAAAATATCAATCTCGTGATAATATTTGAAAAATTCGTCAACTGCTCGTGCTTAGTGCTTACTACGATCTGACTTGTCTTACTCTAAAAGACTCGCATGCCGTAGTGGTTAGCAACATTTTAGGTCGAGCCTGACCCATACATAGTTCAACGACGCGTCACTAAAATCCCAAAACAATTTCGCTTCATCCAAGCCCTAAAATGTCATTTCACAACCAAAGCCGTCACCTAACCCGGACGATACCTTCTTGGTCCTTACTTCTTACCCCAGTTCATTTGAACTTTCTAGGGACAAAATCGTCATAACAGTAAATCATGCTCAAAATATAAAATCCCAAACCAACTTCACAGAAAGCCACACCCAAATATTCCTTCTTCTCTTTACACCTCACTCCCTATCAGCGCAAGCTCGAGCACAGCTTCAATGGGGGAACAAGTGATCGATGGCAACGTGCTCGCAGCCAAGTCCCTCGCTAAATTCGGCGTCTTGCATATGTTCGGCGTTGTGGGTATCCCAGTAACCTCGCTTGCGAACCGCGCTGTGTCTCTGGGTGTTCGATTTCTCGCTTTTCACAATGAGCAGTCGGCTGGGTACGCCGCCTCCGCTTACGGCTACCTCACCGGCCGCCCCGGAGTTCTTCTCACAGTCTCGGGTCCCGGATGTGTTCATGGACTCGCTGGTCTTTCCAACGCCATGGCTAATGCTTGGCCAATGATCATGATCTCTGGCTCCTGTGACCAGAAGGATTTCGGTCGTGGCGATTTTCAAGAGCTTGATCAGATTGAAGCCGTGAAACCCTTTTCCAAGTTCTCCGTAAAGGCCAAGAATATCAGGGAAATTCCCAATTGTGTTGCTCAAGTTCTTGATCGGGCCATTTCGGGTCGACCCGGCGGGTGCTACTTGGATATTCCTTCCGATGTACTGCACCAGAAGGTTACCGAGTCTGAAGCTGAGAAGCTGCTGCTGGAGGCGGAGAAGGAAAGGAATAGAGAAGAAATCCCGAGAATTCAAAGTTCGAAGATTGAGGAAGCGGTTTCGCTGCTTAGACATGCTGAGAGGCCTTTGATTGTGTTCGGAAAAGGAGCAGCATATGCTCGAGCTGAAGGTGCTTTGAGGAAACTAGTCGAGAGTACTGGAATTCCATTTCTACCTACTCCCATGGGGAAAGGGTTGTTACCCGATTCCCATGAGCTTGCAGCAACTGCAGCTAGATCACTGGCCATTGGTAAGTGCGATGTTGCACTTGTAGTTGGGGCAAGGTTGAATTGGTTGCTGCATTTTGGGGAGCCACCAAAGTGGTCCAAGGATGTCAAATTTATCTTGGTGGATATAAGTGAGAAAGAAATTAAGCTCAGAAAACCGCATCTGGGTTTGGTTGGAGATGCTAAAGAGGTTTTGGAAATCATAAATAGAGAGATTAAGGATGACCCTTTTTGTTTGGCGAAGTCTCACCCATGGGTTGAAGCTATATCCAACAAGGCTAAGGAGAATGTGTCAAAGATGGAGGTTCAGTTAGCGAAGGAAATTGTGCCGTTCAATTTTTTGACACCAATGAAAATTATAAGGGATGCCATTTTAGCATATGGTAGCCCTGCTCCAATTGTGGTTTCAGAAGGTGCAAACACAATGGATGTGGGTAGGTCTGTGTTGATTCAGACGGAGCCAAGGACCAGGTTAGATGCAGGGACATGGGGGACGATGGGGGTTGGTCTAGGTTACTGCATTGCAGCCTCGGTAGCTTCTCCGGGTCGGCTTGTAGTTGCAGTTGAAGGGGATTCTGGATTTGGGTTCAGTGCAATTGAAGTTGAGGTATAATCAAAACTTATGCCCATGATTTTCTAATCAACTAGTTTTCTGCTATAAATTCTAAACTTTTTTTGCTTCTTTCTCCCTTTTATTTGGGGGTGTTTGTCTGAATTCTAGTCGATGATGACATGCTTTTTCTTTTATGGATAGATATGGTTAGAGCTTCTTCTGTAGGTTATAGATTCGCCAGTAGTAGGAGAACCATTCTGTGTCCTGCAGCCCAAAGGACAAAGAACAATTAGATTCTAGGCTTATTAGTTAATGCTAGAATGCATTTAACAGTGTCATCTTGCAAAGGGAAAATTTACTGAAAGGGAGGGAACTCATGCAACAACCCTTTTTATCAATGGTTTATGCTCTGAGTGATTTAGAAATTTATGTGATGCTGGCATCTTTTTATTTTATTTTTTACTTATTGTTACAAGTTTTTTAGCGGTAGCATTTTAGCATTAATCATTTTACTTATAAACGGCCATCTTAAGATTATTTTTTCTTTTTCTGGTGATTTCTGTTAATGAACATAGTCTTTGTTATGTCAAACATTTTGTATGTCATGTGACTAATTTTTAATCACTTGATTTCACATTGGGTTCTAGGCCATGAGAAGTAGGTCTGATACTTGTGCCAAGGGAAAAGATTTCGATGAGTCTCAGCTTTAGTATTTGGATAATCTGATGGTTGAACGTTCAGAGAGTATATCACCAGATTTTCTTTTTCAACTTGTTTGTCCTTTGATTTCAATTCTATACTCATGAATTACTGGAGCTGGCAGAAATTTCGCTGCTCTATAGCGAGCCTTCTTTAAAGAGAAAATATTTAAATGTTTTTATTATCATTGGATCTTCCTTCAAGAAATTTCTTTGCTTTCATGTTAGCTCTTACAACGATGCAATTCCTATGATGCTATACAGATAGGAACTTCCTTTGCATATTGCTAGCGATTCCACAGTCAAATTTGTAGTCATGTAGTGTTCAATTTCTTTTTGTTCTTTTTCTTCCCCGTTATTCAATTTTCATTTCTTTCTTTCTTTCTTTCTTTCCTGTGAGATAACTTTAGCTTCAATTATTATTGTGGGTGCATCAATGTTAGATTCTTCATTTTATGGCTGGCCTATGCAATGAGTGTAATAAGATATTGCGGGACGGTCACCTTACCTTTGATTAGAAATACTCCTATTAATCTTGTTTGTCTCTAGTACAGATTTTTGTAAAATTGGTCTTGTTGGCTTGTTTAACAACAATTAGACCAGATCATAGTTACCAGAAACGTGGTATGTTTCTGTTCGTGGTACGGGTATGGGGACGGGGATGTGGGCAAATATGTGGTGTGTTGGGGGTATACTTGGTATGTTATTTTGGGACGTGGTAGGCTTGAACTTTGTATTTGGTTTGTTATATATATTTTTATATAAGTAAAGTGTAATTTAAGAAATCTATATAGTCGAGTTGGAGAAAAATCAAAACTTGAAATATATTTATAGTCCAAACATGCTGCTAAAAAAACAAAAAAAGAAAACTGAAGTACAGTGATTGAGTTCTAGAAAACAGTGCATCTCTTAAGTGACCTAAACAGATAAAAGACTCTTTGCATTCTTGTCCATTTGTTCCCAATTAACGGTATCTCCTATTAATTTTCCATCAGCTTACCAGTCAAACTTATAATTAATGCATTTGTTTCTGAAGTTAATGGGTATATTTTCATTGTTTGTGTATCTTCATTCTCGAATAAGTGTCTCTGCCCTTCAGGTCTGAGGTTCTGTAATGGAGAACATAGTTACTTGGTTTGCTCATCTGCCCTTTGAACTTCTCTTGTCTTTTGTGGAGGTCAGATAATTAATGCGTCTATCTGGGCCTTGCTTTTCCCAAGACTTTTGAAGATTATATCTCAACCTAGTCTTAGACTAGGGAAATAAAATGTCTGTTAGTTAAGAATAGAGTTGTTTGCTGATTTTAATTGATCCAAATAGATTTGTCTTGTCTAAACAACTTTTGATTCAATTTGTGAAGGGCTGAAAACTATTTATTTTGGAGTTTAACTTTAGAAATGATTAAGAACCCTAGATACATTTTCTATCTGAAAGAAAAGATACTATATACGCATTTATAGATTGTATTTCTGAAAGCCATTCAAGTGCTCATTTTCCTTTTATTCCAGACATTGGTTCGGTACCAGTTGCCTATTGTTGTGATTGTCTTCAACAATGGTGGTGTATATGGTGGCGACCGTAGAAGTCCTGAAGAGGTAAATGGACCTTACAAAGATGATCCTGCCCCCACTTCTTTTGTCCCAAGTGCAGGATACCATATTTTGATTGAAGCTTTTGGGGGAAAAGGTTATCTTGTTGGGACTCCTGAAGAACTCAAGTCTGCTCTTTCGGAAACCTTCTCTTCGCAAAAACCAGCTGTTATAAATGTCATTATTGATCCTTACGCTGGTGCCGAAAGTGGGAGGCTACAACACAAGAACTGATTTAGTTGAACTGCCACTTGCCCTATAGCATACTTCCACATTATATGCCGTGATTTACTTTTCAATAAAACATAAAATTATACTCCTGTGATCTACCCTTTGAATCAATCCTGCCTGAAGTTTCTGGTGTACCATGTTTACCAATTGCACAGAATCTACACTGATGTCAAGTATTAATACATGTTCTAGTGAAGGTGTTGATAACAGATATGAAGGTTTAATATTGTAGGATACAACTGACTATCAAAATATTCTAGCAGGCTTGTGTACAATTTTGTATATAAGCAGGAAACCTGAATGACTTGTTATGGAACTCAAGAGTGGCCGATTCAGTTTGTTACTTCAGAGTTATTATGCTGATTTTTATCTGTATTTTGTCTATCATCCTCTGTTTAAGCTTAAGACAATGCCTATGAACTGTTGTATGGTATAGCAGGTGGTGTTTTGCAGTAGGTGTCAAAGCACACACTAATTTGTTTCTAATCCGGTAATTTCTAATAAAAGGTATCATTAGTGTGAGACTAATTAGTGTGCAATAATTATTTCCTTGTAGTTAAGTGATATGTAAGTGATGTCATTCCAATTGAGTGTCTTATCCTTAGTGGTTAAGTTCTGTTTGAGCAGTGTCAGTCGCATGTTTGAGCTGTGTGTTAGCCAAACAGCTTTTTTNTTTTTTTTTTTTTTAATTCGTACACGTCTATACACATGTTGGATATGTGTCGCATCAATGTTCAAGATGTATAGTGTATCAAGGACACAAAATACTGTGTCTGTGCTTCATAGATTAGTGTGCCATAATTAATTCCTTATCATACTGTAGTTAAGTGATATGTAAGTGATGCCATTCCAATTCAGTCTTACTCTTATCCTTAGTGGTTACAATTGTGCATTTAATTGATCCATAATACAAAACTAGGCTTTAATATATATATATATATATATTCAAGTGTGAGACTCCAAAAGAACCTGCAACTGGTGACTGGTGAATAGAATGTGGAAACTAAGATTCACTCAACTAACTGAGCCCTGAAAACCTCATCATGAAAGTTGGAAGCTTGAACCGCAACTCTTGAACCATCCCATGTTCCACCATTAAAACAAATATCATTCCTTGCTTTCCAAGTTTGCCATAAAATCAAGCATACGAGCTTATTTCCTTTGTTCCTATGGTAATTGCTAAATGATATCAGATACTTATATACCTTAAGCCATCATTCTCAACAAGATCGGTGAGGAATATCAGAGCTATTGAACATGAGAGAAGAACGCCAACCTGAACAGAACAAGGGGAAGAGATCAGAAGATGAGTTTGAGTTTCAGGCTCTGCAGAACATAATGGGTAGGGGCAGGGAGTTTCAGGCTCTCTCTCTCCCTCCCTCCCTCCCTCTATCCCTCACAATTCATCCTCCTGGAATTAGGAAAGTTTCGCCAAAGGTGAGCGGGTGCATATGAGGGAGATAATCACGTGCAATGCACGCGTCCCACTTAAGTTCCTCTTTTTTTTCTTTTTTCTCTCTCTCTAAAAACCCCTAAACCGAGCAACACCTGGAACAAATAATACATAGCTTTCTCACACCAACCAACAAAGATACAACGATAACTTCTTAACATACATGAAACCAAGAATTAGTTTTACATATATATTGCACATCATGCTGCTAAGTGGTAAACCATACAACACAGGCTGAAAAAAAGTGAGAATTTTTATGGGACAGAGGATGGAGATGGTGAGGAGAGGAATGGAGAAATGGGAAGAATTGAAAGAGTGGGGATTAAATGAATCATGAATGTTGTGAAGTGTTGGAATTGTAGGAAGGGTAGGAAGCCCAGGAAAAGTTGGGAAAGTAGGCAAATTGTTGGGTCTGGTAAAGTTGGTGCTGCAGGTGGAGCTGTTTGCAGAAGTGGGCAAGCTGCTAAGCTCAAACTCATACTTGACAAGGGAAGAGTCATGAAGAAAAATATGATGTAGAAATTGTGAGAGGCCATGGTTGCAAGCAGAATGAACAAGAGTTGGGGATATAAGATTTGCAAAGGGGAATTTGCTTTGGTTGGTGTAGGAAGCCAAAGCAGCCCTTGGCCTTATATATATAGCCAGAGATGTGAAGGAAACATCATGTAATGTATGGCTTGAAGAACAAATCTAATGGATTTTTTTTTCTTTTTTTCTACACAAGTCCTGAGAATTTCAATACCACTCGACTACAAGCTGTTTGATAGAAAATTAAATAGCTATTACATTGATGTTGGAATGCAGCTAAAAACCCAAAAAAAAATTACAATGTTGAATTATAGCAAAACATATGGCCTCAATATTGTACCTATATATATATGTATGATGTTATTAATGTTAAGAGAGTGTGTAATGGATTTACATACCTCTCTAGTGCTTTTTATTGGGTGACAATTGTACAATCCTTGCCTTTGCAACTCTACACTAATTATATAGGTGCCTTCATTTATTTTTCTTTGTGGACGGCACTGTTATGTTTTGCATAATGACATTAGAGAGTGTATTTATATTATTAGCTATGAAAATTAGGTTGTTTGGCTCTATGATAGATAAATTAAAAGTTTAATCTGTTTTAAATTCCATAATAATTCAAACACTTTATATACGTGCTACAACACTTATGCTTCCCATGACCATATATCAAATTTCTTCGTATTTTTCAATTTATTTGGAAATTGTCATAGGTTAAATTTGATAATCTATTATAGGAAAAAAAAAATTTGATAATCTGTGTTGATATGGTAAAGTGTGTATATTTTTAAAAAAGCAAAAGAGCCGTGTCATTTACCTAACTTCAAAGAAGGAGAATGTAATTTTCTCTTAAAAAAAATAAAATTAAGCAATGATGATCAACTCATAAATAAAAAAAGTACATTATTTTTCACACTGATCAACAAAGATACAATAACTTCATAACACAAGACAAGCCAACAATGAGAACTATATATATTGCATGTAACACTGCTGAAAACATTATTTTGCTAAACCATATCCAACTTGGCAGAAGCCAGAGAGAAAGGAACATTTGGATTTAAAAGATGATCATTTTTATGGGATAGAGGCTGGAGATGGTGGGGAGAGGAATGGAAAACTGGAGAGAGGAGGAATGGTGGGGAGAGTAGGCAATGACATAGTTGGAAGTGGTAGAGATGGGAAAGTAGGCAACTTTGGCATTGTTGGTGCAGCAGCAGTAGGAGTTGTTTGCAAAAGATGGCGAGCTGCTAGGCTCAAACTCATGCTTGACAAGAACATGATGTGAATCAGCTTGCTACATGCCCTAACCCTAGGAGTGTTCATGATCCCTTGCTTGGAGTTGGAGGCCCGATGACTAGAAGCAGAGCTAAGCGAGTGAGAGAGGCATTGTTGAGCCTAGTCCAAGAGGTGCAGACCAAAGAAAGAGCAGCTGGGCCAAGTTCAGAGTTGAGATGGATCACTTATCTGTCTCTTGTAGAAGGTGCACATGGGCCAGCTTGGAGCCCAAGTTTGGAGCAGGCCAAAAATAATGTTTAATTTAATTAGTTTTATTTTTGGGCTTTTATGTTTATGGGCCAAAACGTTTAATTAGTTTTAAATTCGTTTTTAATATTTTGGGCCTTTATGTCTATGGGCCAAACTGGGTATTAGGGTTTTATTAACTTTCTTAGAGGATCCATCATAGCTTGTAGCCTCCTAGCCGAATTGCCTATATAAGGAATTCGTGTATGCCTTTGCAAAACAGTTTTGGAGATTAATAGTATTCAGTTTCTGAATTATTGAGTTTCTCTGGATTGAGAGCTTCCCTGTTGTTCTTGCGCAAAGAACTTGAACTTGAACTTACCAAGGATCCTTCCTTGCTAAGGGTTCACCCTATTGAGATAACCAAGGTCATCCCACAGTTTGGTATCTAGACACTCCGTTTCGATCTTTCGGGTACGTGAACGCATCAGAACATGAAAGCGTTGAGGAAATATACAATGAATGATTTGTGAGAACTAGAGGCCATGGCTGAATAAGTTGCAGGTTGGGGAAACTGGATTTACTATGAGTTGAGTATTGTTTAGTACTACGTGGTATTAATTTGTAGAAACATTCCTCAATTATCTCAAATGTTCTAAATCTTATTTGTTAGCAGGTGTGATGTTAAATAATATGGAGAATCCGTTAGAAGAAGACAATATCTGCAACAATAGCTGTAGTTTAATTGCTGTCTTTTTTTAATTCGGAGATAGAAACACAGGACTCTGCCCTAACAACGCACACACTTAACCTCGAGTAATCAAAGCCCTAATGGCAGTTTAATGGTTGTTTTGTTAGAATAGTTCATAAATGATTATTAATATAATAAAATCAGTTCTCTAATTAGATCTAGAGTTTGGCTTATGCTATAGAATGGTGTTTTAAATCAGCGTTTCAAACTGTCAACCGGATTGTAGATCAATTGGTTACAAGACTCTCATCACAAAAAGAAAGTATTGTATTCGAGACATCTTATTAACAAAATGAGGGTTTTAAAGCGTTCCACCACACAAAACTATAGTTGTGGGTGTTTTAACAGTGTGACTCCTGGAGCAGAGATAACTCGTCCCAGGTTTGATAAGTTTGGCTCCATCTAAAAGTTGGAGTTAGGCCCTGGTTCTTGGGTTACCAAAAAAAAAAAAAAATCAGTTTTCCAAACTAGCAATATATAGTAGATGTGTTTGTAAGTTGTTTTTTTTTATTAATAGGCTGTTATGAATAGGCATATCAATACGGGTTTTATGATGTTCTGTGGTTAATCAAAAGGAAAAATTCCTAGCTATTCTTACTCAGAATTATGCCAAGGCTTTTATCTTCTCTAATGTAAGGGTTACCATCAATTTTTTGAAAATTTAATAGATACTATTGCTTGTAATTATATTATGCTGCTGCATAATTTAATTTGTATAACTATATTTTTAATACATGGTTTTTTTTTTCAATATTAAACCTCAATGAAGCAGGAAATTTTGCTAATTGGTTTCGATAATAAGCTATGCTATTATCTTAGAGACGTGCTATTGTGCATTGTTATCTGCTTAAGTAGTTTGAATTTGATTTAATTGTCATTGATCTTTTGATTAATTGCCTGGAATTTATTTTTTTGAATAATTTACAATAACTAAGTGATGAACCTTTTATTTCTTATCAAGTTCTTGAATCATAGATCATGTAAGGGTCGACTTTTAAAGCAATTTCCGAAGAAAATGAAGTAGTCAGAATTGACTTTGTGGGACACTTAAATTTTCAAAATGTGGAATTACAAAGGATATGTATGCATTAGCTTATGTAAATGTACTAATTCAGTCTCATCACATTATATTCTGAATTGCTACTATACTTTGCATTGTAATTACATGAAATTTTAGATCAAATCCATGGAATAAAATTTTGGTAATACTAATTTGTTCAGCAGTTGAAATCGGATAGTCAAGGTTATCACATTATCTATGTTAAAAAGACCATAAATTATCTTCCTTACATACACTGCTAATTGAATGCTATCTTGACCACTTTCTACATATTTAGTTTTTCAAAATCTTGTGAAGTTAAATCTATTCAATTTACCTAACAATTAACATACTCCAAATTGAACATAGCAAAAAAAAAATTAAATTTCTTTACATTTATGTGCAATGCATAGGTCATATCAATAAATATGTTACTATAGGATCATTTCATATATCTTTTTAACAATCACATGATTATTATTATGCCATGGATCTTTGGAGTACAATTAAATTCTTTTAAATGTTGAGATAATTTCTTCTTCCAAAGATTTATGCATTTTATAATATCTAAGTATCCTTATGTCATAGAATTTGTCATAGCTAATTGTCTATTTTTCTATTTAGTTGATAAAAAATATCTTTGTCCAAAACTTTGTCATGAAAGTCCCCATTTCTTTGTTATAATTTTTGCAAATGGAATTGAAATGAGATGAGAACATGGAGTGATTTTTTAGAGTACCCTACAACTTTCATACTTAGTTATAATAAAAATTTTAATACATTTTTTGAAGTTTCTTGTTTTTTTTTTTATAATCAAAACTCAGTTTTGAATTTTAAAAAACAATTGATATAATCTATTTATTTTTAGAATAATATTTAATTATTTAGTAAGAATCTATAGAATAAGCAAGAGCACAGGTAATGACAAGTGCAATAGCCTCATACAAGTGCTGTAATATGGTGAACTTATTCAAATTTCTTCATAATTTTCAATTTCGTTGGAAATTGTTGTAGGTTAGATTTGATAATCTGTGGTTGATAGTTTCTGCTTTTGCAATACGCGCTTCGTTTTTATTTATATTAGTGACTGGTAGGAGCTGAGTCAAGCCAGATCTTTTTAAAAATGGCACAAATCAACTCCTCTAGATAGTTATAAGATTTAGACAAATGACACACTGCTCCCTTACTTTTTCAAAATTAGCAGTTGGCTACCTTAGGTTTTGTTCGTTTGTTACACTTTCACCCCTACTTTAAACAAACGTAACGGAAGAAATTTTCAAAAGTAATATTGTGGACATACTAATTAAATTTGGAGGTTTCTTAGATATTTTTTATATTTNTATTTATGTAGTATGTCATACTATATGAAATTAGTCAATATAAAAATGACACGTGTATAAATTAACTGTTTTAAAATTTATTTGAGAAAATAAAATAAATTATATTTATATTCAATAAAATATAAAAATTACATATATTTGTCACATCAATATAGTATGACGTACTCATGTAGTATCATAAAATCTTCGATTAAATTTTCATACCTAAGGATTTAAATTTGAGATTTCAATCTTCTTAAAGAGATTCTAAAATATAATTTGATGAGGAAAAAAATTATATATATAATAACACTCAAGACTTTTCTACAAAAATTGTGTTTTTAAAAGAATTGATTTTGAATTTAACCAAAAATATTAATTTTGGAGAAAATATATGATAGAAGAATTGATTTGAGAGAACTACAAAAAAAAAAATTTGATTTGAAGGTATGGATTTTGAAATATTTTATATTTGAGTATTATATCTAAAAGGTAATTAATTTAGAGAGGTTTCTTATATATTTTTAGTATTTATATAATATATCATTTTACATAAAAATAATTAATAAATGAATAATACGTGTACAAGTTAATTATTTTTAAATTTGTTTAAAAAATTAAATAAATTATATTTTATATATAATAAAATATAAAAATTATGTATGTTTGTCACATCAGTATAATATAACATACTCATGTAGTATCATAAAATCCTCGTAATTTTAATATGATGTTTGGAGATGTGATTTATTTTAAGTGATTTAATTTTTTGAAAATTTTAAAATAATATAAAAATTAAAAGTTTGTTTGTCTTGAACTTTCAATTAGAGAATTTCTTATTTTGAGTTTAGTAAGTAAAAATTAAAGTTAAATCTGGTTCTTACTTGCCTAAAGAAAAAAATACAAGACAACATTTATAATAAATAATAAAAAATTAATTATTTAATATTTACCTAAAAAACAAGAAAAAAGCAAACCAGTTATCCAAAACACAGAGACGAGAAGGAAAGCAAGCAAGTCGAAAATGGCGACCCTTTTTCCATCATCATCTTTGAGATTCCCACTTTCATCTTCCTCACCCAAAACCCAATTCCCCAAACCTTTCCTTTCCTTCATAACCCGAGCCACCGAACCCGAAACACCTCCATCAGATCCAGAACCGACCCAACCCGAATCCCCTTCCAACGACGACTTCGACAACCGCATGAACGAGTTCCGGCTCCGTTACCGGAGCGGAACAGGGAAGAAAGCAGAGCTCCGAAAGGTCCGAAAGTCCAAGAAGGCAACGTCCGGGTCCGGGTCCGGAGTCTACCTGCCGCCGGTGCCCCTGAAAGAACCGGTGTCGTCGGGTGGGTTGAAGGTGGATTTCGGGTTCAGCGCTTATAGCGAACGCATAAATGGTCGAATCGCGATTCTGGGTCTGACGGCGTTGGTGCTGGTAGAGCTCGCAACTGGGAAGGGCGTAATCAATTTTCACACACCAACCATTGTTCTGATTCAGATCTATTTTGTGGCTGCAGTTTCGGCTTTGTTTATCAAGTATGAGAAAGAGAAGATCAGTGTTTGGCCTCAATCTTCAAGCAAATGAATATGAACATGAATTTTATTTATTATTATTATTTTGTGTAATTATTTGTTTAGGATNTTTTTTTTTTTTTTGAGTTTTGAAAAATGTTGGCATAAAAAAATATTATAATATTATATGTGTATGTTATATTATATTGATATGATAAGTATATATAAGTTTTATATTTTATTTAATATAAAATTAATTTATTTTATTTTTTAAAAATATTTAAAAATAATTAATTTATATACGTATTATTTATATATTAATTATTCTTATGTCATATGACATATAATAAAATATTTAAAAATTCTCCTAATAATATTAAAAAAAAATACTTTCTAATTAGGTATTTATCACGTTATAAGAGATTATCAAAATATTAATATTATGTGTATCATATTTATATATATATAATTATTATATTTAAATATAAATAAAATAATTACTTACAAAAAAGAAACTCATTAGTGCGAATAGTATCTAGGGCAGAAGAATTGAGTTATAGTTCAAATTTCAAGTGCAATAGTACAAAATGTTTATTATTGATATAAATAATATAAGAAATTGTGTGCGAAAATTACTACTATTTATTATATTAATTAACATTAAAATCTACTAATACTTCTCAACAAAAGAAAAGGGAAAGGTAAGCTATTTTCATTTTGTCTCAGTCTACAATGCTGGTTGTTATCCGCATGATTGGCCATGTAGCTGATACAGTGAGAGTAAGTAAAAAAGTTTTTTGAAATTTAATTTATCTCCCCAAATCTATGTGAAAATTACATGTCTCCCCAAATCTTTTTTTTTTCCCCCAAAAATTAGTTGACTCAAAAGAAAAAAAAAAATTGAAGAAAGGTATGCATATGCGCATCGTTTTGAACCCTGGGGTGAAGTAAACTAGAACCAAGATGAAGAAGAACATATATTTGGAAATTTTTGTAGTTGGGGTTAGGGATCCTGGGGTGAGTGCAGAATTAGGTAAAAATTCTAAATTTAAGTCATAGGCACATCTCATTATTATCGTAATAAAAAATTATATTTAATTAATGTGAGAACAATATATTATTTTAGGTTTTAGTTTTTATTTTTTATTTTTAATTATAATTCTAAATTCAAAAATAGAACTTACAAGTCCTAAAAATGACCTTATATCACTCAATTATAAGATGTTGGTATTTTAAGTTTTAATTAAATCTTCAACTTTTAATTTTAATTCTAATTCCGCCCATTTTTAAATTTTTTTCTTTAAAAATAACAGAAATTCACATTTATAAAAAAAAAAATTTGTGTTGTGTAGATTCCATTTTTAATCTTCCATTTTTTTTGCATTTTTATCATAGACACTTATTTAATCTATATTCTATCCTATCTTGTCCTTGAGGGGCTTATGCTACTCCTTCACTTAGTTGAGTAGATTCAAGTAAGATTTATATAGTAATTTTAGTATTATTATAAAAATTTTAAAAAATTAAATTATTTTATATATGTTAAAATAATTATTTCTTTATAAATTCAAAAAATATAATAAAACATTATTTAAAATTATTCTATTAATTTTTAATAATATTAAACTCTAATTCTATTTTAATATTTTAATTAGGGGTGTAATTAGTTTGGTTTACACCCACCGACCAAGTTATTCGGTTCGATTTAGTTCAGTTTTTAAATTTTTTTAAAGCAAAACCGAATCAAACCAAATCGGACAAACTCAGTTTGGTTCAATCGATTTATCGATTTTTGTCTCTTAAATGTGCAATTCCAAAGAGGGAAAAAAAAAATTGTACACAAGTCAGTTTCTTGGTTCATTCTCTTGTACCAATGAAATAAAATATTATACTCTAAGAAAGAGAAATAACTTTTCTTTTTTGTCATGTATTAATAGCTACCTACTAGTCTACCTTCTTTCATTCTCTCTCATGTTACTTTTTCTTTGATTTGAAATTTTGTCTATTACGTTTGAACTTTGAAGGAGAGGAAGAAAAAAAATACAAAAACAAAGACTAAAGAAAAATAGGTGTGGTTTGGAAATTGCGGCACATCCCCCATTTGGTCAATTTTTCCTTTGACCAGGACACCAATTCCAATTACAAAAATCGCAACAAGTAAAGAACCATGCTTTTGAAACAAATGAGAAAATCCCAAAAAATTGTAATAAGAGAAGAAAGCCATCAAAGCTCAGAACTTTCAACACAATGGTACTCTATTCATCTTTCACTATCTAACACTGGTTGTTTCAAGGTCAAAATTTCAAATCAAGATTTGTCCTTCCACTCCCATGGATGACAATGAATTTTAAAAAAATGATAAATGATAAATCAAGATTTCAGCAAAGCGTGGATAACCATATAATACTAGATCGAAATCGGAGGGTCAATACTGCTTTTGTTGCATTGGGTCAGGTGTGTGAGAGGCTTTATCGGTCTCCTTCTTTCTATTTGGCCTACCTCTCTTCTCTCTAACTTCAATATTTTCTCTGCAATCCTCTCCCCTCATCTCCTCTTTCTTCTTTTTTCTTCTCATTTGCTCTCTGTTATGCCCTCTCTGTCTATATCTCTTCTTCTCTTTTTGTTGTGTGTATCTCTTCTTCTTTTTGTCCATATCTTTTCTTCTCTGCATATTGTGGAACGATGGAGATTGGAAAGGGTTCAAATGGAGGTCGATGTTGATTGCAAAGGGGAGGAGAGTTAGGGTTTTGAAAAAAATGTTATTTCATCCCAATCAAAAAAACATAATTTTGTGGTTATCGCATAAAAATTATAAAAAAAAATACATATATATTAAGGGTTTGGTTCAATTTATTATTAATTTTTTTTTCTATTCTAACCAAAAATCAAATTGACTCTCTCAATTTTTTTAAAATTCAAATAAAAAACCGAACCGATCCTCCGATTTATTTGGTTTCTCTCTAGTTCGATTCGATCCATTTAACCAATTTAACCAGTTTGACTTATACGCTAATTTTAATAACACTAAATAACTTAATTTTTAACATCTGACACAAAAATTACACTCTGAATCCCAATAACCCAAAATCCTCCTTCAAAGAAGAGAATAGCCTGGCCCCTCTTAGATATGGATAGCTTAGGGTTCGCCATATGACAATTGTCCATCTTTCTAGGGAAGTGTGACTGTAACACACACACGCGTCAATTAGTGGATACACCTTGGGATTTTCAGTGTTAATCTGAACCTCTCCACAACGTGTAAGCACTCAATTCCAAAGTAACAACTCTCATCACCCTTCTGATCAGTCCTCAGCTACCTAGCAACTAAGCTCCGATGGAGAAAGGCGTGCAGATAAGCTCGCCGATGGAGAATGGCGACGTAGGATCTCCTCACTTACTCTCAAAAACTGCTCATCTCCATCACTAAGCTCCGATTCAGTGGTTTAAAGGTTTGGGTTTCTTCCTTTCCTTCTTATTCTTTCTTCCGTATTTCTCCACTTCTCTCTTTCTGATCTCTTATCTGTGACGGGGAAGGCGTGGCTTGCCGCCACCACCGGTGGCAGAGCCACCCTCTGTTTGGCTGTGATCTCCTTTTCTCTCTTTTTCTCTGTCTAGCTTTTCTATTCCGTGACCTCTCATTCTTGCTTCAGTAGCTCCGCCTGGGTAGGGGCGGTCATCTGCATCTATACATGAAACTAAAATTGAAGAAGAAGCTGAAAAGAAGGAAAAAAAAGTGCAAGTGTTTTCTGTGAAAAAGCTATGAATTTATGAGTACTGCTAGTGCGGGGGTGCTGTGTTGGTGCATGTGCGTGCTCTATGTTTCCCCTGTGGATGGTGTGTGCATCTGAGTAAATGTGTGTTCATTAATAGATTATCGAGTGAGTGTATATACCTGAATATTGAAGAGGGGTGCTATGTTACACGCCATATGTGACTTATATCATATCTTTGGCTATTTTTACATTTTTTTTGTTTTTTGTTTTTTCTGTGTCTGACATGAGTACTATTTTTTTGTGCTTGGTTATTTGCAAAAGAAAAAATTGGTGAGAGCTGGACAAACTTAGGTATCAACAAGCATCACCTAGTGATGGAGCAAAAGCAAATGCAAACCCCTCCTCCTCCTCACATTGTGATCTTACCCTACCCATTCCCGGGCCATGTTAAACCCATGCTCAACCTTGCTCAGCTTCTCTCTGAAGAAGGCATTCAAATCACCTTCATTAACTCAGAATACAATCAACGCCGTCTTCAAGATGTCACTGATTTACCCTCCTTTTGTAATTGCTTTTCTGGGTTCATATTTGAAACACTCCCAGATGGTCTCCCTCTTGAGTCTTCGCGTATTGGGCCCTCTAGTGTTCAAATCTTCTTCAATACAAGAACCATCATGAAGCCCCTTTTCCATGAATTGCTGATTAAGCTTAAGATCTCAAAGCAAAGAGCACAACCCACTTGTGTTATAGCTGATGCCATCATGTCCTTTGCAATTGGTGTTGGCAAAGACTTGGGTATTCCCGTTTTCACTTTCTCTACTCATAGTCCTTGTGGTTTGTGGACTATCTTGCACACTTCCAAGCTCATTCAACTAGGCCAAGTTCCTTTCCGAGGTAAGTAGCTTTGCAATTAATCATCTATAATCAATGAATATCATTTTTGTTAGATTAAATGTTGTGCTTCACTCACATTCTCAATTGATGCCAAATTATAATTCCTATACTGTTGATTTGAGGTATGATATCGTTTCGTAAAGGACCATATATGTTTGGCTAAGTTATGAGATTTTAGTCCTTGATTTGGACTCTAATAACACCTCCGGGTTTGATATTAAGGTTCGATCTCCATTACTTATCATCATTTTTCTTTACTTATTGCATTATATATGCTCCTTTGAGAAACAAATGACAAGATAATATATGTATTGATATATTATCCTATGCAAGTACATTATATCTAGTTTAATTTTGAAAATATTCTTCAAACAATCATTATTTCCACTTCTACCCATTTCAAGCAAAAGGTAAACGTTGTGAGATTTGGGGGATTCCAAGCTACCTCTCTCCAGAAGTTCAAGGTGGAACAAACTTCGAATTTTGGTATCATTGAGAATATTTCGAAAACTTGAATTTTTAGTATGGGTCACATATGACAGAATTTGAGTTTAACAAAATTAAAGAAAATGATTAATATTTTAATTTGTTTTTCAACACGATGCTTGTCTTGCTCCAATTATGGATCTTATAATAAATTAATTATTCTGTCACATATTGAGTGACTTAGTTTTTCGAAATTTTTACAATGGTACCAAGATAAAAAATTTGTTCAACCCTAAACTCTCGATAGGAAGATTTTCCTTTTTAACCCTTTAAGATATCAAAGGGAGCCTAACATCCCTATGAGATTTTACATGTTGGTACTTTGGGCAATCTTGTCTTAATTGCAAACTGGAATTATTTATGCAGCAGATGAGGACATGGACAAACCCATAACATGTATTCCCGGGATGGAGAGCCTGCTAAGGCGTCGAGATCTTCCTAGTCATTGCAGGCTACAACTTGACAACCCAATGATGGACTTCAATATAATTGAATCCATAGACATGGTTAGAGCTTCATCTCTCGTACTTAATACTTTTGAGGAACTTGACGCTCCCTTCATCTCAGCCCTCAAATCTTTCTTCCCAAAGATCTACACCATTGGCCCCTTGCATGCTCTTTACAAAATTCACTTGAAGGATTCTTCATCATCTCTCTCATCTCATGCTTCTACCTTGAGGAAAGAAGATAGAACCTGCATGACGTGGCTCGATAAACAGCCATTAAGTTCTGTGATTTATGTTAGCTTTGGAAGTTTGGTTGGGCTTTCTTACACCCAATTGCTGGAGTTTTGGTATGGGCTTGTGAACAGTGGCAAGCCCTTCTTGTGGGTAGTGAGACCCGATTTGATTGAAGAGGAAAGTGATAAAATGGGCCTGGAGCAGGCCCAAATTCCAAGTGAGCTTGAAGAGATAACAAAGGAAAGAGGATATATGGTAGGCTGGGCTCCACAAGAGGAGGTTCTGGCCCACCCAGCAATAGGTGGGTTTTTGACCCATTGTGGATGGAACTCAGCCTTAGAGAGCATTTATGAGGGAGTTCCTCTGATTTGTTGGCCATTGGTGGCTGATCAACAAGTAACAAGTAGGTGTGTGAGTGATCTATGGAAAATAGGGCTTGACATGAAGGATACTTGTGATAGAAGGATCATAGAGAAGATGGTGAGGGGTCTAATGGAAGAGAAGGGAGAAGATTTTGTGAGATCAATGGATGAGATTTCTAGAATGGCTCGTGGTAGTGTGCAAAAAGGTGGGTCCTCTCATCGTAGCTTTCAGATGTTGATCAACGACTTAAGAACAATAGACACAACAAGAAGCTGATGGGTAACTACCAACATCATTGGTTGTTTGGTTTAGAAATTATTTGCGCTGTCTCTATCTTCTTTTTGTTCTCCCAAGGCTTGTATTTTAATTCTTGCGCGTGCACACAAATTATATTGCATTTACGTGAAGGAGGTTTCTTACATAAAGGTACGTGATATTTTTTTGACGTGACAGTATTACAGTTATTAATGTGAAAAGTAATTAATTTTGATCGTTAAAAATAAATAATTAAGATTAAATGCTTTTAAATTAATTGTTGTAGTGTTGTCACGTCATGAAGATATCACATATCTCTTTGNTGCAAAAAGGTGGGTCCTCTCATCGTAGCTTTCAGATGTTGATCAACGACTTAAGAACAATAGACACAACAAGAAGCTGATGGGTAACTACCAATATCATTGGTTGTTTGGTTTAGAAATTATTTGCGCTGTCTCTATCTTCTTTTTGTTCTCCCAAGGCTTGTATTTTAATTCTTGCGCGTGCACACAAATTATATTGCATTTACGTTAAGGAGGTTTCTTACATAAAGGTATGTGATATTTCTTTAACGTGACAGTATTACAGTCGTTAATGTGAAAAGTAATTAATTTTGATCGTTAAAAATAAATAGCTAAGATTAAATATTTTTAGATTAATAGTTGTGGTGTTATCACGTCATGAAGATATCACATCTCTCTTTGGTATAATAGAATTTTCTTTATGTTAAAGTTTGCAAAGTGCATTTTCTTTGCGGCTTTTTGACCACAATAGTATGATTTTAGAACTATTTATTGGGTTGGTTTGAAACTATTTCTTCTTTATGGGTTGTTTTGGCCAACTTAGCAACAAACTAATTTTATCAAAACTGGGAGAAAATCATCTAGCAACTTTGTGCCTTAGGACACGACTGTTTTTTGTTTTTTTTAATTATAGTCAGAAAGGAAGAATAAAGTAAAGGTCAATTGAGTTAAATAATGTAATTTGGAAAAAGAAAATACTGTAATTTTGAAATAATTTCTCTCAATATAGTAATTATAAATAAAATAATATTTTGGACAACAATCAAGGTCATTTTTCAAAAGATATTACACAATTTAAAAATTAAAATTTTCAATGCGTCAAATGTTTTGCATGAGGCACTAACTACTAACTAATAGGGTTACACCATTGAGTAAACCTACAATTTGGTCCCTGAAAGATTCGGGTTCGGACAATTTGGTCCTCCAAAGATGTATAACTACAATTTAGTCTCTGAAAGATTAGACATCCATATCAATTTGGTCCTCCGTTAGTGTAGTCCGTTAATTGGTTACGGAAGTGATGACGTGGCTCCGTTAATTGTACATGTGGCACGTTAGTGACTGAAGTGGCATTTAAATTTTCCAGGTAAGCTGTTGACATGGATTTTAAACAAATTGGACCTCAAGCGGTACCGTTTTGCTCATCTCATCATCTGGGTCGAGCTTCTTCTTCCTCTTCTTCTCCCTGCACTTGGCTGAAGTGCTTCTTGAACCCCATCTCTCACTGAACTTCATCTTCACTGAAGGGTACCCAGCTGAGCCATCAAAGCCGAAGAAGCCTCATCCTCCCTAAGCCTCATTCTCCCTAAGACAAAGGACATCGCGAGAACTTCATATCTCGAAGAAGCTCGTGGTTTATGCCCAGCTCTCTGACCAAGGCCATCGAAATTCCTGTGCCGCAAGAACTCTCTGATTTGGTAAGGGAGATTTTTAAGGGTTAAATTCGTGGTTAGGGCGTCTTTCATGGTTTTCTATGTGTTAGGGTTTGTCTTTGTATAAATTTCGGTATGTCTCTGGTTTCTCTTAATGCTGCTGTCTTTGTTCCGAGTAATTCGCATAGGTGTTGATTCTGTTAATCTAAAGTTGGCATATGTGTTGGGATTTGTCTTTCAATCTGAACCCAAGTGAAATCTGAACCCAAGTGAAGAAGATTTTAATCTTTTTGTTTTTTGTTTTTAATTAGATGATGGCATTGAAGCTCAAATCTTTGAGTTTGTCTAAATTACTAAAATCCCTCACTAATAGACCACACAATATCTTGGAAAAGCTTTCATCTCAGAAATCATGACCATTTGAGAAAAGAAAAACAAGAAGGTCCTTATTCTTTCTCAACAATCCCACATACTTTGTAGTGCAGTTGAATGGGTTTTATTAAGCCACTCTAAATTTAAATTTGTGTGATGCATCTTTGTCCTTAAGCTTTCTTGTTCTAGAATTTTGTAATTACTTCACCCACCAGCTGTGCACTTA
>QAOA01006358.1:186124-223548 GCA_003255065.1 Cercis canadensis | reverse complement strand
TTTTTTCAATTTTAAAAGATTCTAACATAATAATACTAGTAAAAATATATAAAATTAGATAGTATAGTATTGAATAATTACATTTTTAACCAAATAACATTAATATAATCAATGTCCAAAAATGTTTATAACATTTGAGATACATAAAACTTAATGAAAAATACATATTATACTTTAAGTTTCAAATTACACAGTACATAATCAACAAAAATATATTATAAAGTTCAAATCAATTAGCAGTAGAATATCTAGGGGTAAATAACCAAAAGTTTGATATAATCTAAGAGAAAATTGATAATATCGCTTGACATAGTCATAATAATTAATCCAAGTCATGTAAGAGTAATAAAAATTATTATAATCCTTCTTAAATTTTTCAAAATCTTCCATGTAGTATGTTAGAGGACGTCAATCAACCTGTGAGTATGATGAGTATAATGAGTCATAGTCACAATAATTAATTCCGAAGATAAGATAACTTTTATGATGATTAAGATCATGTGCAGCAAAAACCAAAACGACAAAGTTTAGGGGTAGGAGTAGGGAGTCCATGTCACCATGTGGAGCTCTTGCAAGTTGCCATGTCAAAACTACCATTGGTGGCAAGTATTGTTAATACTCAAGGTTTCAATGTCTCAATGTCAATGTTATATCAGAAATTGAGCACGATTCTCCTGTCCACCTTTACCCATTGCCTTTCCCTGCTTTTATAAGTAAAAAACCAAACCATAAGTTCCTTCCCATTCAATTATCTTGTCCACTCACCCTGAAAACAGAGAAGCAATCCAATGGTTTCTTCACACATTCTCACTTTGTTATGTTTCTTTTCCGTCATTGTCTTTACTTCATCATCCTCATCCACCATTACCATTCCCCTGTCACCTCTATTCACCAAACACTCATCCTCAGACCCATTTCAGACCCTTAAAGTTGTTGCCTATGCTTCTCTAACCAGAGCCCACAACATCAAGCACCGAAAATCCAATTCAACTTCTTCTTCCCTTATCAAAACACCAGTTAACCCCAAAAGCTACGAAGGGTACTCCATTGATCTTAAATTTGGAACCCCACCTTAAACATTTCCTTTCGTTCTGGACACAGGAAGTAGCCTCCTCTGGTTCCCCTGTACCTCTCGCTATGTTTGTTCCAAATGGCTAATTATACAAGAGCAAAAGACGTTGAAGCTCAATTTGGTTTAAGGCCCTGTTTCGTACTGAAGGTCAAAAATTTCGACATTTCTATCTGTTTCCTCCGAAAAGCACTGAAACCTGTCTGTCTCCATGGAAACGGCAGAATTTCTGAACTGGAATGGAGTTTCGTGTCGTTCATCCACAAAACCGAAAAGTGTCGTGCGTTTCGCCCGAAACGACACGACATTTAGTTCCCTGCCGAGGAGGGCTAGGCTGGGTTCTACTTTGGCTGGCCAGAATAAAAACGGGCCAATTTGGCCCGACCCATTTTAGCCTGCGGCCTGATCGGGCCGGCCCAGCCCGTTTCCCACCTCTAGGAAGAATGAAGAATCATGTTTAGCAAATGATTTTAGCATTATTACAATTATGACATCAACGAAAGGTAAAGGTAAGTAGAGTAGTTTTTTTACTCGTAAAAAACTTTTAGGTATCTACCTCTACCTATGAGAATGTTTTTGTGAGAAACTTGATTAAAAATCCGTGAGAATCTTACTTTTTTGTGAATATTTTTTTTAAAAAAAACTTATACCAAATATAGGAAATTTACTTTCCTAAATTGAGATTTCCAATAAATTAAAAAAATCTTTATACTACATGCCACGTTAAAGTCATGTCAAATAACAATTAGTGTGACCTATTGACCAAAATAATAAAAATGGTTGTATTGTAGGAAATTATTTTAAAATTATAATATTGAGATAAATTTTTTTCAATCATTTAAGTCAACTAATCCAAAGCAAAGTTACGGTATATTTACTATTTCTTCTGAAGTTGAAATCCAACACGTTGCTCAATTTAGAATGAGGTCATTCTTCATCTAAAGTCTACACAAACTCTTGTTGAAAAAAAAAGTCCACACAAACTGACTTTGTTTCGATATTTTAGCTAAGATGCAGCAAGATATTGATTAAAGGGTTACTAAAACAATCAAAGCACGTGCCCTCTTGTAATGATTCTAGAATTATTCAATTTCTTGTCAAAAGAAAAAGAATTATTCAATTTAGGGTCAATGTTCTAGATGCATTTCGTCCCTTCTACACGGCGCCTACTTTTCATTTCTTATAACATGTGGACCAAAAAAAATATTCTTTAACTAATATGTAATTCATGATAAACTTTTACCACAATTTTATTAAATAATTTTCTAAACTATACTCCTTTAGAGATTTTTATTTATTTATTTATTACAATATTTACTGCCCAACAACCTGAAAAAATATAATATTTTTAGATAGAAGTGGTAAAATGGGCTAGACCGTATAACCTGGTATTAGAGTTGGATTAAATTATGAGAATGTTGGCCCGATTTTTTTTTAATTAATTAATTTATTTTTGTTACACAATTAGATTATAATTTATTTGAACTTGTTTTGTAGGCATGAATTATGTTAATATTTGAAAATATATAAATTATATTTAAAATACACATATTTATTCATGTGTGTGAATTATAGAGGTGATTTTTCATTTAAAAAACATAGAGTCATGCATTTTACTAGCATATTATAAATTATAAATTTTTAATGAGGTAATACTATAAGAGTAAGAGCTATACAAAAGTGTCAGCTTATTCAATTAGTAAAAAATTTCATTTTAGATTCAAGGATATAATTAAATTTCATGTTCATTACAAAATGGAGATATTCTTTATGTAAAAAAAGTTATCTTTCATTATGTAATCTATTATAATAAATGAAAGAAAATTAAAGTGATAATATATAAATTTATTATATATTTTTACATATATATAAACTCTCATTTTAACAAAAAAAAATTTAAAAAAAAATTTTATATTAGAGTCGAGTTAACCCTATAGCTCATTATAGAGTTTAGCTGTGCTAGTCATATGCCAACTTGATTAAATTTGAGGTGGCCCGGCCCGGTCTTACCCCGATTGGCCAGGCTATACCAATCCATTTGCTAGCTCTATTTTTCGGTAAATATAATATTCAATGTAGTATTCTTAATTATGCAAAATCTAAAATAGTGTTCTGCCATGATCTTGCACTTGACATGAAAGTACGAACTAAGTCCCATATTTTTTTTTAATGACAAATTAGACCCGATATAATTGAATGAAGTAAATTATACTCAAAACTCAAAACATCTTGTTGTGATAAGTAATTTCATATTGACATACAACCAAAAATGTCCATAGGAGAGCCTTAAATAATTAAAAGAAAATTGCTTCCAACGATGATAACTAAAAGTAATCTCGAATGATGATAACTAAAAGCAATCTCGAACAATGAAGACTGGCTTTTAGATAGTTCCTGCTAAGCTACCACTATAAAAAAATGAGTTTAGTGCTATCTCTCATTTAATTGGATGAGTTTCGCTGGGACCTATTCTATAAATTTAATGTTATTGCAAAAATTTTAAAAGTTGAGTTTCTCAATATTTGACAAAACAAATAGTTCTTTATAAAATATAAGAACGATACGATATAAGAAAATATACTCAACTTCATTTTTTTTGGCAAGAGAATTTTTGTTTGACACATTTACTTATATTATAATGCTCTTACATTTTATAAGGAATTGTGTGTTCTGTCGCATATTGAAAGACTCAATTTTTTAAAATTTTCTCAATAACACTAAATTTATTTTGTGGGTCCCAACAAAACTCATTTAACTGAATAGAGATAGCACTATCCCCTATATTTTTGGTGATGCTATGATAGAAATGACCTTTTTAAACACTTTAACATATTAGTTAAGTCAATAAATGTTATGATAGAGGTTTTTTTTGGTTTTTTTATTTTTTATTTTTTATGTGAAGATTTCACATAAATTTAATCTTATACTTAGCGCTGTCATTACTTAATTACAGAAAAAGGGCAGAGAAACAAAATAGTTTGATTGAAACAAAATAAAAAACTTGATTTGAACTTTACTAAAGAATTTTTAACAAACATTTGTTTTCATTGTCACACTCAATAAATATTTAATTAATTGGTCGTTACATTATGATATTTGTTTATTTGTTATAGGAAACATGTATTTAGATGCCACTCTTTCATAGCACATAAAGGTTGTTAGTNGCATTGTTAAAAATTACTAAATTATTTTTTTTTTTCCAATGCTTAATTTTTAGTTTTTCACCAGTATTTGAGCTTTGACTAACTAATCCGGTTTCGAGCCAGGAAGAACCACAAGGGTGACAAAGCTCTTCCAATCGACGCAACTGCATACCCAATGGCTCTAACCTGAGACCATTGGTTAAACTAGAACACCTCTTTACCAAATGATCTATACGCTTATTGGTTCCAATGCTTATTTTGATTGCTAACAACCTTTAACTTCGTAATTAGTATTAGATGGTATATTTAAACAACATTAATGCTGTACCAAAAAACAAAAACAATGCTAATGTGTTGTTAGTTATGAAAAGTCTTTCAATTTTTATAGAAAAACTTTAAATATTCAGGAATCAAGTACGAAAAAATAAAATCAGTTGGCAATTTATGTTTTCTAATTTTTTTTTCAATTGAGGATTTTGAAAAATACAAGGTCAATTTTGTAAAATCTCAAATTTTAATGAAAATGTTGGTATCATAAATTTAAAAAATTCAGTGGTATCTTTTCATTTATTTGGGATAATAGTTTTGTAGTATTTCAAAATTCTACAACCAATTTTTTTTCTTACAACTAAATATATTTTCTAAAGTTTCTTATGAAAAAGAAAAATTATCTTACATATTAATTTTTTTTTTGTGAAAGATAAAATATTTATATTACAATGTATATTTATAACTCCCATATAAAAAATAATAGATATTTAAGTTGTTAATAATAACACCGTATGAACACCAACAACCACTAAAATAGGCACACCAAAATTTGATTTCAAGTCTTAAAAATTTCTTCAAGCTTAAAAGTTGAGTACATAATCACTTATTATTTTTTGGAGTCCATAATAAACTATGTTCTCAATATTCTAAATGAATAGTATTAAAAACTGGGTGAGACTATCCTACCCGTTACAGATGTGATATAAGTTACATCTGAGTCTTTTTTCACAATATTTTAGTTCTACATTAAGTTATTATAACACAATTGATATAATTTAAATTTTATAGGCTCATTTAATTTTTTTTTAGTACAATACAAATTTTGATTTTGTAAAATTTAAATTATATTAAAATAATACAAATATACAAGCAAAATAGTATAAAAATAACTAAAAATATGATTTATGTCACATCTTAGGAGTGTAGTATAGCACCCCTTTAAAAATATAATGCAATTGTAATTTAAGAAATAATAAATGTTGAATGCACGAGGGATCTTTTCCTTCTGAGTCTCTTAACTGTGAAAAGTCCTTTTTCTTAAAACTCAAGTAATTCTTCTTTTATCAAATTTACTCATATTCCCCCAATTATAAGTAGCAAAAATATAGAGTGAATAACGAGGGAGGCAAGCATATTGCCAAACAAGGTATTTAGTTGCTTTCCAAAAATATACAAGCATCCGTTTATTCAAAGCGTTAAACCACTCCTCTTTCCACCGACATACTACACCGCATAATTGAACTCCTAGATCCACCGTCCGATTCAATAAAACCCCAAAGTGGGACCCACCCATCGCCGCAACCATCAAGCTCCACTGGTTAACAGTTAACACCAGTCAAGCAAAGATTAAATAAAAGGGAAGGGAAAAGGGGTTTGTTAAACTACTTTTCAGAGGTAACGTTACACCACATAGAGGGAGTTTTGGTGGGATGAATACTAAAATTGTTATCATTATGAATATTTTTTAAAAATAAGTTATTTAACGTGACTTAAAAAAAATTAGTTTTTTTTTTTTTGTTGTAAAATATATAAATAAAATAATATAAAAAAAGTGCTAAAAAAATGAAGAATAGTAATTTTTAACATAATTAAATTTAAATTTTATCAATTCTTTTAAAAATTGATTGCCTTAATTGTTTTTAATTTTTGTAACAATATTAATTTTAAAACATGAATCACACTCAAAATTTAATAAAAAGAAAATATATTTCTTGTTTTTGAATTATTTTAATTCTTGATTTATTTTTACTATTATTTTAATCATTAAATTAGTCATTTGTATTATAAAAATAATCATTGAAATAACTGATTTAATAAATAAAATAATTATTTAAGAATTAAAATAACATAAAGATAAATTTAAAACTAAAATAATATTTAAAAAATAATTCAAGAAGAAAAGAGTATGGGCAAATCTATATTTTGTTGAGTATATCAATTATTTTAAAAATTATTTGTAATTAGTATTTTTTTAAATCTTAAATTTTTTAAAAACATAAATATAAGTTTATTCAAATAGTATTTAACNCTATGATACTATGTAAGTATGCTATACTACACTGACGTGTCAAACATACATAATTTTTATATTTTATTATATATAAAATATAATTTATTTAATTTTTTAAATAAATTTAAAAATAATTAATTTGTACACATGTCATTCATTTATTAATTATTTTTGTATAATATAACATACTACATAAATACTAAAAATATCTAAAAAAGCTCCTTATTCAAATAGTATTTAACTCATCCAATAAAATGGCTTTACCCACCTCCGCAAACCCCAAGGAAAATTCACTTTCATAAATAAGAAAAATTGTCCACATCACCGTAAACCGTACGCGTCGTATGTAATAAACTAATTACAGAGCGCACACAATCACAACCTCCTCCCGTATAATGGGTGGCTTTGTTCGGTTCGTACAGTTAAAACTTCGGACACTACACCCTTTAAAAAAACAAAGTGTCCCCCTGTCACTTTCGGTTCCGGTGGCCATAGCTTCCTACTCACCAGATCTGAGATCAAACGGCGCCTGTACTGCCACGTGGAACCACTCCACTCGACGATTTTAAAGGCCGAGCTTTTACTTTCCTTGGTTGCCCTTCTCCGACAAAGAATCTACAAAGCGAACTAATCGGAGCCGCCACAGTCCATGCCCGCATTGTGAGCTCCGGTGGTGTTTGTTGACCAGTGCTCGCGGAGATCTAGAAGCCGACGAGAACGGTAAGCTCCGGGGATTTATGGTTACTTTCTACTTTTGGAAAAATGAAATCTTAATTCAGTGATGATGAAGTTGAACTTTGAAAAATCAACTGTGTTATAACGATTTTATAGCTTTGAGATCGGCAATAGATCGGCGAGGGAGACTATAGTAGCAAGTGTGTGAGGGTGGTGAATCAGGTTCAGCCATGGCGCCAAGCACGATCCGCAAGGCGATTGGGGCGGTGAAGGACCAAACCAGTATTGGGATAGCGAAGGTGGCAAGCAATATGGCACCGGACTTGGAGGTTGCGATCGTGAAGGCGACGAGTCACGACGATGATCCGGCGAGCGAGAAGTACATTCGCGAGATCTTGAGTTTAATGTCGTACTCGCGAGGTTATGTTCTTGCGTGTGTTTCTTCTGTGTCGAAGCGTTTGGGGAAGACGAGGGATTGGATTGTGGCGCTGAAGGCACTGGTGCTTGTGCACAGGTTGATGAATGAGGGACCCCCTTTGTTTCAAGATGAGATCTTGTATGCTACTAGAAGGGGAACGAGGCTTCTCAACATGTCTGATTTCAGGGATGAAGCTCACTCTAGCTCATGGGATCATTCTGCTTTTGTCAGGACATATGCTATGTATCTGGATCAACGACTTGAGTTGATGCTGTTCGATAGGAAGAGTGGTAGCGTTGGTGGCTCTGGCTCTGGCTCTGGTTCTGGTGCTGGTGCTGCTGGTGGGGATGATAGATTTGGGGGCAGAGATAATTTTAGGTCGCCGCCACCCAGGCCGTATGAGTATGAGTACGGATCAGAATTCAGGGGTGATGGTGGGTATGGAGGTGGAATGAGAAGGACAAGATCGTTTGGTGATATGACTGAAACCGTGGGGCGGGAAGGTAGAGAGGAGAAAAGGATTGTGACTGTGACTCCTTTGAGGGAAATGAAGCCCGAGAGACTTTTTGGCAAGATGGGTCATCTGCAGAGGTTGTTGGATCGATTCTTGGCTTGTCGGCCTACTGGGTTGGCGAAGAATAGCAGGATGGTTTTGATTGCCTTGTATCCTGTTGTCAAGGAGAGTTTCCAATTGTATGCTGATATTTGTGAGGTTTTGGCTGTGATGCTTGACAAATTCTTTGATATGGAATACCCAGATTGTGTTAAGGCGTTTGATGCTTATGCCGGTGCAGCTAAGCAGATTGATGAGCTTGTTGCCTTCTACAATTGGTGTAAGGATACTGGTGTGGCCAGATCATCTGAGTACCCAGAAGTTCAGAGGATTACCAGTAAGTTACTGGAGACACTGGAGGAGTTTGTGAGAGATAGGGCAAAGAGACCAAAAAGTCCAGAGAGGAGGGAGGAAACTCCACCCGTGGTTAAAGAGGAGGAGCCAGTACCAGATATGAATGAAATAAAGGCACTGCCTCCACCTGAGAATTATACGCCGCCTCCTCCGCCTCCTCCGCCTGAACCAGAGCCTAAGCCACAGCAACAAGTTACTGAAGACTTGGTGAATCTGAGAGATGATACAGTCACTGCAGATGATCAGGGTAATAAACTGGCTTTGGCACTGTTTGCTGGTACACCAGCTAATAATGGAAATGGATCATGGGAAGCATTCCCATCAAATGGACAACCTCAAGTGACTTCAGCTTGGCAAACCCCAGCTGCAGAACCTGGGAAAGCCGATTGGGAATTGGCATTAGTGGAAACTGCTAGCAATTTATCCAGGCAGAAGCAAACTTTGGGTGGTGGGCTTGATCCGTTATTGTTAAATGGCATGTATGATCAAGGAATAGTCAGGCATCATGTCAGCACTGCCCAATTGAGTGGAGGGAGTGCAAGCAGTGTGGCATTGCCAGGGGCAGCAAAGAGCACAACACCTGTTTTAGCTCTCCCAGCCCCAGATGGATCTTTGCAGCCAGTTTATCAGGACCCATTTGCTGCATCATTAACCATTCCACCACCATCATATGTGCAAATGGCTGATATGGAGAAGAAGCAGCAGTTGCTTGTGCATGAGCAGCAGCTGTGGCAGCAGTATGCAAGGGATGGGATGCAAGGTCAATCTAGCCTTAGTAAAATCGGTGGTACTGCCCCTGCTGGATACTACGCTGGGGGTCCTATGCCTCCTATGATGCCTTATGGAATGCCCCCAGTCAATGGAATGGGACCTCCGACCGGGCATTACTACACTCCTTACTGATTTTTCCTGTTTTTTCCCACAAATCTATATAGGTGACTTCGTTTATTTTTTTTAAGTTGACTTAGTGTTCTTTATTATGAATGATGTCATCATATTCTTGAGATTTGCACCTTAATCTGATGGGGGATACTAGGGAGACCTAGTTGAGGGGACAAGTTGTTGCAAAGAGAGGGGGGGTTTGATGGTGGGAGATATGTAATTCAGTTCCGATGTCTGTGTTTTGTAATAGTAGAATTTTCTTCTCCGTTTTGTACTAAAGTGATTCTTTCTCTCAAGAACAAACACCTAACTACTGTAAATTTACTATAATATTGGGGTTGACGGTCGTGATTGGTTATGTAGAAATAAAATGCTTTTTCCATTCCAACTGTCACTGTGCGAGTGAGTACTTCGATCAGAGAGGGGACTTTCAACTTGTTGTTTCTGCTATCGATTCTTTTCCACTCTGCGGACTGATTGATGATGCAGAAAGCAAGAACGAAAGTATGGCCCCCAAATCCAATGTGTTCTTGTTATGTTTCCTACTGCATTTTCCTTGTGTTTGCAGATACTGGTCTACTTCTGAAACCCTAACCATTCATCCAATTTCTCACTTCTCCATTTATGAGTGGTGCTTACTGAGGCGGATATCAATTCAAATACGTATAAGCAACTCCTAATTTTGATTCTTTAGTTTCTCGAGGAGGATAATTTCCACGAGAGTCTTCATCTGTACAGTGATGTTTGCATTTTCCTTTCTGTTTTTTCTTATTAATTTCGACATTAATTTCTGTACAATGATAACTAATTTACTTAATACTTCAGTTTCTTGATGAAGAAAAGTTCAAGGGGACACTTTGCAAGTACGTTGTTGGTGTATTATGTTGTATGCTTTTTGCCAGCACACAATTTGTCCAAGCCCTTATGGCCTTATTCTGTTTACTTTTTTTAATAATAAAGATTAATTTCAATATTGTCTGATAAATATGGCCCAAAGTAAATGTCTTGTGAAGATTGGAGCAAGAAACAATGATATTTTTCAGTGTGAATTATTTTGGTAACTTTGTTATCAATGGAAAGGGGATAAAGCAGAAAAGTACCTCTCAGCCTTCACCAAGTTGGATGATCGATACCCGGTACAGGGAATTTTTGAGATGCAAGAAAGAAGGTATCTTGAAGCCTTTGGTGGGTAAGTTTCTGATTATTGTCATCGGTTCCTTCCTTCAATTGTCAGCGGATTGTAACTGTTTTTCTCTCTATGTTCCATGTAGGACCATTTTTTTCCTTTTCTTTTTGTTCTTTTTTAGAAGGGTGTTTAACAGAAAATAGTGTATGAAAACTGAAAAGGATCAATTCAGGACATTTGTATTCTCTTCTGACATTGTGCCTACTTTTCTATGTTTTTGAAACTGCTTTTGAAGAAAAGCTTTGTGACAACTTCTGCATACCCATTTGGTTTCAACAATCTCATATCTTTGAAAACCACATTTAGGTGTTTGTCATTGTTAGCTTGTTTCTTGGAAATTATTCAAGACATTATTTTATTGCTGCTCTTCTTCTTGAGAACAATTCCATTGCAGGACTTTGCATTGATAATTTCCCGATACTTTTCCACTGAGCTACTTATGATTTGAGATGCATCAAGCTTCTACTATTTAAATTTTGAATTCACTCACCATACAGAAACATTATTATTATTACTGTTGTCGTTGTTGTTCTTCTAATATTACTCTTATTATCATTATTATTATTAGAATTATGATTAAAATTTCTTTTGGTTGGATTATTAATAACATATACTGTGCTTTTGTTGCAGAAAGAATGACTTTTTATATGAGTACATGGATGCTTCTTCTGTGAAAGCAGTTATGTTTGATGGTCTTAATCGATTAGTTGGCAAGTATCCTGTTCTGCTAGATAAACTCAAGTCTCCTTGCATGGATAAATCAAGACTCTTGAGGATAATCAAGCAGACGTAAGTCCGTATCATCTATATCTAGTTTATATGGAAAATTGGCAATTAAGATCATTCTTTTTATAGCCATTTTTCTTTTGAAAGAGGTAACTTTCCATCAAATGTTGCAGTATGGACTGATGGATTCCCCATTATACCAATGCAAGGACTAATCCTGATAACAAGACTGTTTCCCTGGATAATATACCTACAGTACCTTACCTTTGTTACAAGCCATCTGTTCATCTATGTCAGAGCAAAGGGAATTAAGCATACCATGGGCTTGTGGGGTAAGATAACATATATTTCATTCCCTTAGTTATAACCCATTTTCTTCTGAGTTTCTTAGGTCAAGAAATGAGCTAGACTGTGTAGTTGTAGTGTAGGTACACATCTATGTGCAAACTGGTCTTTGTGTGATTCATCCGCAGTTGTTAATCTTCTTTTTTTTTGGCATTTCAACTTAAGTTTTAGTCTAATGATCGGATTGCATAACTGATTTAAATTCTGGAGTCAGCCCAAAGATAACCAAGAAATTTGAATTACAAGTTACAGAAAACTGCACAAGTCAGAAAATAATTGAAATGTCTGTTCCATGCAATAATGAGGCAACTCGATCTCCATGCATAAGGTTTTCTTTTCCTCCATCAAGTTATGTAGCTTTTTTTAACTGGTGATGATTCTCTCTTTAATTCTTTTGCTTTTATTTTCATTATGCATAGAGGAAGCAACGGCTCAATGGACGTAAATTGTGGGGTTGGCACATCTGTAAAGATAACAGAGATGAATGAACCATCTGAATGCTGCTTGCTGGTACTTCCTGATGATACATTGGTGGGAAAGGTATAACCCTTAATTGAAGTTTCTAATTCTGCAGATTTTTTGATAGATAGTTCTCCGAGATTGATAACATTCTTGCATTAGATACTTCTACTTAGCCATCTAATCTACCAGTTTGTATTCTTCATCAGTATTAACTCACCTTTGGGTTCAGAATACTTAAAAAAATCACTTTCAGGTGTCAAGTGACTAATAAAGATATGGAGTGAATTTAGATATTATTTTAAATTGGGGACAAGAAGGTAAAGACAAACACAACATCCAAGAATCTATTTTGCCAAGAATGAAAAGCATCTTTGTGAAGCTTCTCATACTATAGATTTTAAGTGCTTTGAGTATGATGAAAGTGATATGGTCACCAAAGAACAAATATGCATTCTCAAAATCTATTTTGGGCCATGCAAAGCGATTTTGGAAGTAATAAAAGCTAAACCAAACTGGAAGATTGTGCTTATGAATCTAGTACGTGATATATGATTAAATACTTTGTTTAATTTTGGAAATTAAACTATATTGGTAAGATACTTATTGGTTGTTCATATCAGGTTGCTAGGTTGATTTATTCATGGTCAGGGGATTTCATATTGGCCTTGGCACAAAATGCTATGCACAAACTTTGTTGTTGCATGACTCAGTACTCATCAGGGAAGGTACCACACTGCTGTGTAGTGAATACTTCATTTTTGTTATTACTGGTTCATGTCTGAGAGATATCTTTATGTGCTGTTTTTTTTCTACAGGCAATAACTGATATCCAACCGCTTTTACATCAACCTCCAAATGGGCAAGTTATGACAAATGATGTAGGTGCAAATCCCGAAAGCACTGTTCCCTGCTTTGTATTGAAAGGTGATCATCTTCTGTCAACATCAGGTGGAAACATATATGATCAGAAGACATTTGAGGTATATGAATACTGTCATATGTCTATTATGTAGTTTATGTATTTCTTGCTGACATCATCCATTTTCTTCTGCCTGTTTATTGCCTGCAGACAATTAAGACATTTGCAGTCCCACCTCCTGTTGCTACATATTTCATCGTCCTCCCTCAGGATATCTTTGCTATAGGTTTTGATGACTCTACAATCTTAATTCACAGTAGCAGTATTAAAAAGGTTGCGACTATGCTATGTTTAGAGTCTATGGTTTTGTAACCTAGTGCTATTCACATTATTGTTCATTGTCTTTGCTCGGACCAAAGCCAAGCTTGAAGGTCACCAGAAGACAGTAACATGTCTTGCCTTTTCTCAGTATTTAAACGTGCTTGTGTCATCAGGAGCTGATGGTCAGGTGAGCTGACCTGGTATACTACTTAACTAAATAAACCGAATCTCAAAACCTTGTTATGCTTTAACAGGCCTTTTCTGCCTCTAAAATTTTTCATTTTGTGTTGTTCTGGGCCTAGGTTTTGAATTGTCTGTTAATGTTTTCTATTGCATGCCTGTCACGAAAATAGAGCAGCAATAGTGGTGGTAGAATCTCAAATCTAGAATTAGTTTTTTCCTCTTCACCTTCTCTTTTCAGGGATATCTACCTGTAGTTTGTGGTGGGTGGGGAATGGGGGAATGCTTCCTCCTCATTCTCTATCTACTTCTCTACTTACTAGGGAGGTTACTCGGTCTTCTGTATGCTTAACAGTGTAATCTTATGTCTTGTGCAGCTATGTTTGGGATGCGTCTGGATGGAAGAAGTTAGCGATTAAGTCTTTGCTGAGTTTTCGTACTGGAGAGGTGCCAGACCCCTCTATTTGTGAATTACATTGAATTTCACAAAGACCAAATTCAATTACTCTCAGTACATGAAAGGCAGATAGACATATATGCAGCACCTAAGCTGAATCATTTTATCCAGGTCTGCAAATGGCTTAGATTTGTTTTGTTCATCAGCTCAAAATCTTGATTTTCTTAAGCATTTTTCTTCTTCACAGTCTATTCCACTAGAATCAGATCTTTCCAATCACATATGCAACATACTCATGTGATGGGCAGTCAATATCTGTTAGCTTGAAAGATGGATGCATAAAAGTTATTGCCTGTGAGACCTTTGAAACAAGATGCCAGATCCATCTTACTGCTTACACACAACCAATCCCAAGGTATTTCTTTACCATAGATGATGAACATTTTAACTTTATCAGTATCAGCTAATGATGCAATGGCATTACAACAGCTTGGAAGTTTATCCTACAGCTGTGGCAGCACATCCATTTAAACCCAATCAGATTGAACTTGGGCTCACTGATGTTTGAGTTGTTGTTCTTGAGCCCCTAGCACCTGAAGCAGAATGAACCAACGACTGATGGTAAAGGTTCCTGTGTTGCCTAAGCAGCTGTCTGACTAACTGTATATGTCCCATAAGAGATCCTTTCTTTTTGGGGTAGTTCTAAGCTACTCCCATGACAGTCTTTTTATACACTGTTTTGTTCTATACTGTATCATACTAGTCAGAGGTGGATCCACGTTAACGAGTGGAATTAATTTTTTTTTTAATCAATGTGATAAATTTTATTTTTTGCCCCCATGAAAATTTGGAAGCTGCCTTCACATGACCTAAATCCTCACCACGACACTACCCTTTTAACCAGTTATACCCTACTAATTTTTTTTAGATAAAATTCAAAAAGCACTTGAGACTTGAAGTGAAGAGTGATAATGAAGAGAAGAGAATATAAAAAGTCGTAAGAGGAGAGAGAGAGAGAGAGAATTAAGCTATTTCTAAAGCTTTTCCTTTTCTCTTTTACCACAAGTCCACAACATATATAGTATATATCTTAAAACCAAATGAAAATTACTTTTGTAATCTCTCATTTTTTGGCCTAATGAGTTGCTTTTCATTTCTCGCTCGTAGATGTAGGTTTCACATTAAAATTGGACTATGTTATATCTTATGTATTTCATATTGTTGTTTTATTGATTATGCATATTATTATTTTTTTGATAAAAATATTTATAGTCTATTTCTTGTTTCTGCTAGTTAAAATTTTTGGACCCGCCATTGATACCAGTACAATTAACAAAATTAATTTTTACTGCATTATTGTTTGGGCTATTTAAAAAAAAACATAGGTAAACCCAATAAAATTTAAAGGGCAAGAATATCATACACTACTTTGAATGTGATATAAAGTAATTTTTATATTATAATAACTCTAAACTGAGTTATATTGATACTGTTAGCATAAATAAATAAAATATAATTTAAATTATACTAACTATACTAAAATAATATAATTTAGAATTATTACAGTATAAAAATTACTTAAATGTGACATAAGTAAGATTTAAAGTAGTATAGTATAGTCTTGGCCAAATTTAAATTATAACAACTTTACCGGTTTAATAGAACGTAGAATTAAAATAATGTCGAAAAAGTGAGATGTCACATCAGTAGCATAGAACTCCCTTGCCTGTTGATTATTCTTTTTCACTGCTGACTAGAAGTGGTTTTCCACTGCGTTGGACACTGACGGGGCAGGCCCATATGATCGTGATTGAGGGTTGAGGATTTAGACGTAGTTGAAGTGGAAGCATTAGCTAACTGAAAAATTAATTGTATTCATTTTGTAATTTTTTTCTCATAGTTGATGGGTGATTCAATTGTAAATTTGATGTTTACTAGATGTTTTCTTTCTTTCCCTTGTCCAATTTATCATGTGCCTTATTGTAATGATTCAAGAATTATTCAATTTAGGGTCAATTTAGGGTCCAATTTATCATGTGTCTTAGAACGGACAAAAAAAAAATAATTTCTTTAACTAATATGTAATTCATAATAAATTTTTGGATATTTTTCACATATTAAAGAGATATATGATACATATTTGACGTGATAACATAATAATTGTTAATGTAAAAATAAATAATTAAGATTAAATATTTTCACATTAATAATTATTATGTTGTCATGTCAGAGATATTATAAAATCACCCTAAATTTTATCACACTTTTATCTAATAATTTTTTGAAATGTCATTTTTTACAATGTTTACAGCACTACAACTTAAAAAAATAGTATTCTTAGGTAAATATTGCATTCAATGTAGTATTTAATTAAGCAAAGCCTAAAATAGTGTTCTTCAATGATCTTGCAATTGACATGAAAGTACGAATTAGAATCGAGATTCCTTTTGAGATCAAAATTATTAATTTTATTGTAGTAGTAATTATATAAACTTGCTTTGATATCAGCTTCATGATAGCATCATAGTAACTTGAAGATAATGATGTTTTATTATGCTTCTTGACAAAAACTGCCAAATGTGTTATGTATAGAACAATATCTGATGAGCTGACCTGGACAGCTGCTGGCTGATGGTCCCACTAAATCGCTGCAATTTTGTCTTTCTATTAGAATGCTTGAAGAACAGGATACACTGCAGATGCTGATGCATATTATATCATCTAATAATGTGGCAAATCGAGTTATTTTGAATATATCTCAATGTTGGCAAATCAAAAAATTTTGCTCGTAAGACTTTGGTTCGAATCTCACTGTGAGCCATCATTTTTTTGATANGGCTGATGGTCCCACTAAATCGCTGCAATTTTGTCTTTCTATTAGAATGCTTGAAGAACAGGATACACTGCAGATGCTGATGCATATTATATCATCTAATAATGTGGCAAATCGAGTTATTTTGAATATATCTCAATGTTGGCAAATCAAAAAATTTTGCTCGTAAGACTTAGGTTCGAATCTCACTGTGAGCCATCATTTTTTGATAAATAATTTGTAAGTACTACTATAAGCCTTCATTGAAGCATGTGACATGCTCTAATCTTAAAATGAGATAATCTCTCATCATCCTAAACTTTTAAGTACCAAATATATATATATGGCCAATGATATGCAAGTTTAATAACATCTTATCTTTTTTCTTTAACGTACAATGACACTTCTCTAATTATAAGAATTAGTGTATTTGATATCGAAAATTGAATCCTTATTGTGAAGTTTAGCTCTTGGAGTAAGCCTAGCACGGGCTGGAGACACAGCTGTGTTCACTAATGTAACAGACTGTGTCACTTAAGTCAATCTTTGGACTGTCAACACAAGCAGGGACACGGGCCATGTTCTCACAAGGGTTAGAGTGTGTTACCGAGAACTAGTCTTTTGACTGACAACACAGGCAAGAACATGGGACGTGTTCACTGGAGGGTTGGCTGTGTCACTTGAGGTGAGTCTTTGGAAGACAAACACGGGGCGTGTCGCTTAAAGGCTCGGGCATGTCAACTGAAGGTGTCCACTGGAGGTATAACACAGGGCATGTGATACAGACACAAATGTGTTCAAGCTCAGGACACAGCCTCAGACAAGTAGCACAGGGCATGTGTATAGGCGTGTTGCAGAAGGTGGCTCTCGGGTTAAGTAACATGGGCGTGTTCATTAATGAGACATGGCCGTGTTGTGCAAGACTGGTTAAATGACACGGGCGTGTCATTCAAGACTTGAGCCCGTGTTTGATGTGTGTCTCAGAAATCAATTAGAAGGTTATGGCCAAAACTGACTAAGGCTGATTGATCCTTGATACCTATATATACCAATGAGATAAGAGACGAGGGAACAACAAGTGCAATTGAGAAACACTTCAGTAATCAGAGAAGAAAGACTCAGAGAGATTGAGAGGAAAGAAATAGAGTGAGACTTGAGAGGGTTCTGACTTGCATATGTTGCAAGATTCAAGAATAGAGGTCAAGGAAAGATTCTATTGCAAATAAGGCTCGATTTTGTTGTTATTAATCTAGTGGAATGCTCTCTCCCGTGGATGTAGGCCAAATTGGCTGAACTACATAAATTTTGGTGTTGTCTTTCTTTTACTTTGATTTATTGTTTTAAGTTTTTGGTCTAGTTTTGCATTTTTTTTCTGGTATTTGTTGGTTTGTTATTTGGTTGCATAGGTTAGTTTTTCTCTTACACTTACCGTATACTTCCTTTGTTTTTCAACGTATTAGATTCCTATTAAAGAAACAAATTAAACAATATACATAATACAAAAAGAAATTAATTTTTTTTTTGTCTTTTGAGAGATATGCTTGATTTCTCAATTTGGTCCTAAAGTGAGTCTTTTATAAATTTCAATTTGATTCCTAAACGTTTATATATATTTTTCTTGAATTTGGACCCTCTACAATATATGTATTTATAACATCTAGGGTGTATGCACTATAGAGTATGGAAGGAATAAATTGAAAATATTTAAAATACAAAATCTCAATATAAAAAAAAAAATACTATATCTTTACATAATTAAAATATTAGCTTTCTCTATCATATAACACAACATGAAATTAGACAACTAAAAGCTGGCTATATCGACCAGTCCATCTTTTGGTTTAAAATATTATTTCTTAGTATTTAATATCACAACAAGAAATCACGCAACTAAAAGCTGGACTGGATCGATGATATGATTTTAAATAATTGATTTTTAAATAAAATATTTGATACATTACATTATTTAGCATACGATATTTTGAATTCTCTTTTGGTAGAAAGATATTTTGATTATTCGAATTCATGGCATTTATCTATGAAATATTTAAATGTGTTTATTAATTTTCAATTGAATTTCTATATATTTTTTGTCATCTAATTGAAGCCTTTTAATTTTATTTTTTTTAAAAAATTGATTCATGTCATCAACTNAAATTTATTCATGTCATCAACTGTTGTTAAGAAATTAGGCAAATTTCAGATATTTGAAATTCCAGGGCATCTGAGTTATTCATTTTTTCTTTTAAACTTTTGAGATAAAGAATACAAAAATTGTCTTATATATAGATGCAGATATATGCAAATTTAGAGTAGATGCAGGGGAAATGGGCAAAGGTATGGAAGAGAAGGTTGTCATTAAATGTAAGTGAGACATAAGAGTAGTATAAAGTGAGAGCAAAATGGGAGAGGAGGTAGCCATGGAAGAAAGTGATGAAAAGAGGGGATGGATGATAACGAAGAGTGCCCTAACACAGGAGCTAAAGAAGGAAGGTACTATAGCGGCGCCAATGGTGGTGGTGACGGTTTTACAGTATCTTGTTCAAGTTGTATCGGTGATAATGGTTGGTCACCTCGGCCAACTCTCCCTATCTAGTGTTGCTATTGCCACCTCTCTCACCAATGTTTCTGGCTTCAGTGTTTTGGTAACTTCATTCTCTTTACCATCTTCTCCTTCTTCTATTTCATTCCTCTTTTGAGTGCTACAAATAGAATAGTTTCATGAATCCCCCCATCTTGTACATAAGTGCTTGTTTGTTTTCGAAATATAACAATATTATGTTACAAATTCATATATGTTTGGATCAAATTGTCTAAGAATTGATTTTGGAGAAACTATATACCTATAGTTTCTTCTCCTAGAATTGATCTTAGGTAGTTTTTTGCATTGCACCAGACAATAAATATATTGATTTGTAATGGTACGAGACAATAAATAAAAAATTGATTCTTGCAGAATTGATGCTGAGAGAAATTTAGCCAAACTCTCATTCTTTTTCCTTTCTTTGTTTCTTTCTTCATTTTTATAATTTATATCATTACAATAAGACTAATAACTGTGGCATCGTAGGGTTGTTGGAGATATTAATAACAGACCTTCTCTAACAGTTTAAAATTTGAGATAGTTAATTCTTTGGCAATGACTATATCCAATGGCCAAGTTAAAACATTAATTATGTAATGAATTAATTCAGTGATAATGTAAGTGTGTCCTTTTTTTTTTATTAGATAGATAGAGTCAGATTTTTTAGTTAGGGATATGAGGTATGAAGATTCGAACCAAAAACCTTAATTTTTTTAAGAGATCTTTGAATCAGTTATGCAATGATAATAAAAATGTTAGAGGTTATTGAAATTATTTTGACACAATTATATATTTGAATGTCATAATAATTCTTAACTCTATTGGGTGGTCAATGACTATATATAATATTAAACACTTCCATGTCTAAGAAACCAAAAATAGATGCTTCCATATTTAGCGTTCAAGTGTCTCCTCGAAATGTGGCCGAGTCAACTTAGCTCAGGGGACAATTTTTGGCTTCACTTGTCAAATTGCAAGAATAAATATAATAATTCATAAGTATATGAAATTGTTTTTGGAAATTAAAAATAACTAATATGCTTTCTTCTGTTTTCTGTTTTCTGTCTGCTCTGCTTCCTTCTTCTTCCTCTCCGGGCCCCTCTTTTCTTTTTTCCTTTTTCTTTGCGAAAAATGATACTTCAAACCCCACTTCAACAATTGCTTAAATAACATTTAGAAAATTACGTACAATTATAAGTTAATTTAATATTCTATATAAGATACGCCAAAGAAAAGACTAGCCATTTAAATTTACAAATAGCTGAAAGGGTTATGGCTTCTCAAATTAGAATATTTTAATTAGCTGTAAACCATAGCAAATTAACATGAATTCATTATTAAATTAGAAATGGAAGGCTGTTCCTCCATTCAAACAACATGAATTCATAATTGAAAAGTTATTAATTATGCTTTGCTTTGAAATAAATATTTAGGGTTTAATTAGGGTTTTAGGTCCCTTTAGTTTCTAAAAAAATTCAGTTTGTATTCCTAGTTTTATTTCAACAATGTTGTCTATGTGATTTTTTTTTATTAGAGTAAGTTAGTCAGTCCCTCAACTATTGTTCTTTCACATGTAGACATGGCAAGAATTTNATGAATTCATAATTGAAAAGTTATTAATTATGCTTTGCTTTGAAATAAATATTTAGGGCTTAATTAGGGTTTTAGGTCCCTTTAGTTTCTAAAAAAATTCAGTTTGTATTCCTAGTTTTATTTCAACAATGTTGTCTATGTGATTTTTTTTTTATTAGAGTAAGTTAGTCAGTCCCTCAACTATTGTTCTTAATTTCACATGTAGACATGGCGAGAATTTGATGATATGCATGCCTCTAATGTTGTAATAAGATGGTTGTTTAATCATGTATGTCTTACCATGTGATTGCTACATTATTGACCAAAAGTATATTTAAGCCTAGAAAAGAATGCAAAGATAAAGTGATTAATTTTTAACTAGTCTCACTTAATTTTTTTTTTGAGTGAAACCCCTTTTTAGTCCATGAAAAATTCAGCAATTGACAAGTTAGTCACCCAAAAATATTCGCTGACAATTTTGTCATCGAATTATGGTTCCGTACGACAAATTAGTCCTCGAATTATGTTCGCTGACAATTTCGTCATCGAATTATGGTTCATACGACAAATTAGTCCTCAAATTGGGTGACTAACTTGTCAATTGCTGAAAAAGGGGTTTAACTCATTTTTTTTCCGTCATCGAATCAATTTTAGATTGTTGTATATATGATTAAATTTGTAGATTTATCATTTCCCTTACAATCCATTTTAGACTTTTTTGAACTGTGCATAACTCATTCAGTACTTGAATCTCAAGCAGTCAGGAATGGCTGGTGGATTGGAAACTCTTTGTGGGCAAGCTTATGGAGCAGAACAATACCAAAAATTTGGAATCTACACTTTCACTGCCATAATCTCACTCACTTTGGTTTGTGCTCCAATTTCTATTCTATGGATTTTTATGGACAAAATCTTACTACTCTTAGGACAAGACCCTGCAATCTCCATTGAAGCTCGTAAATTTTCGATTTTGTTAATTCCTGCTCTATTTGGTGCCGCAATTCTCAAACCACTAACAAGATATTTCCAGACTCAGAGTTTAATTTTCCCAATGCTTCTAAGCTCTTCCCTAGTTTTGTGCTTCCACATAGTAACCTGTTGGAGCCTAGTGTTTAAATTAGGGTTGGGACATGTTGGTGCTGCACTTTCCTTCAGCTTGTGCACTTGGTTGAATGTGATAATGCTTGGGTTCTATGTGAAGTATTCATTTGCTTGTGAGAAAACTCGTATTCCGTTTTCGAAGCAGGCTTTGCTTGGCATAGGAGAGTTCTTTCGCTTTGCTGTTCCATCTGCAGTCATGGTTTGGTAATTATCTTTACCATTTCTCTTCTCTATAAGAATTTTCTTTGGGTTTTATGAATTTAAATAAAAAAGTTCATATAATTGTTTATTTGAATATGAACCTGAACATGTTTTCATAGTTTAAAGTCTTGTAACACTTGTAAGTTTGTTTTAAGTTTTAAGGAACTCATTTGACATATAGTATTGATTTACTATGATAACATGAGATAATCTTTTATTTTCTAGCTAGTACATAGAGACATTGACATTTGAATCTATACTTTTATGATTTTATCTTTCCTTTATTTACTACTTAAAACTAAAATGGGGAGAACACACTACGATTGTATGCATGAAAAAATAAAAAAGAAAAAAATTTCCAAAATAAAAACAATAAGGATAGAAAAACAAGATACATAAAGTAGATATGAGGCAAGAAAAATTAGTATGAGTGAGAAGTGAAAAAAGAGTATTATAATTAATTCATTATATTCATTTATTTAATTAACAAACATTTATTGAAAATAAGATTTTAAAACAAACATTTATTGTTTTGAAGATGTAGATGATAAATTGAACCACAATCACATTGTATGCAAAATATACATAGTCAATCTATTGATTCTAATTGCTATTAGTATATAATCATTTTCATTTCAAATAAAATAAATTCTAAAATTCTAAAATGTATGACTTTGTAGGAGGCTAAGGTTCAAATTTCATCATGTAACCAAAAAAAAAAGTTGTATAATATTTTACAGTTTCTGTCTAATCATGTAGCTTCTTTAATTTTTGCCTTACAGTCTTAAATGGTGGGCATGTGAGTTGCTTGTATTGCTCGCTGGACTTTTACCAAATCCGAAGTTGGAGACATCAGTTCTATCTATATGGTATTTTTTGGTTTTAGCACCTACTTATAATTATTCGAAATTTTATGAATACACATTTTTTTTTTAAAATAAAAATTAGAACAAAATGGAATGACTCTAATCTCTCTGTTATTTTCTTTTGTATGATCAGCCTTACAATCTCCACATTGCACTTCACCATACCATATGGATTTGGGGCTGCTGCTAGGTCTGTTTCTTACTTGAGAATATGATACGGTTGACATTTTGTGTATTGCCTTAATGTGTATATCTAAACCTATTTTTAGTTATATAGCTCTTAGCTGCACAATCCTGCACAACTACTAAAAGGAAAAAGTTTTGAAAGCAACAATCCTACTAATTGCACATAATTAAGTTAGACTTATACCGTGACATAGTTGATGCAATTTGAACTTATGGTGAGCACTATGTTAATAATGATACCTCAATCCACTTGGATAGATTCGAGTGAGACTCATCTAGTGATTTTAGTATCATTAAATATATCAAAAAAGTGAGTCACTCAATATGTGTCAATACACTTTNAATATGTGTCAAGACACATTTTTTTTTTTTTTTTTATAAAATATAAGAACGACACAATATATATAAGAAAATGTGTCACGAAGCAATTGTTTTTAAGTACACTTTTTGACACATTTTCTTATATCGTGTCATTTATAAAATTTTACAAAGAATTAATTTTCTGGTATATATTGGATGATTTAGTTTTTTGAAATCTTTACAATGACACAAAAATCATGCTATAGGTTTTACTAGGACCCATCCAAAACCCCACCCAAAGAAGGTGGGAGTAGTGCTATCCCCTTTAAGAAGGGTAGCATAGTATTCACCAATTTTTTTTTTCTATTAGACTCCATGTTTGCCAAAGTGTGTTATTATGAAGTAGTATGAGATTAATTAGTGTATAAATAATATTATTCGAGTTAAGTGAGATACAGAACTGAGATGCAATCACATGTATGGGATGTGTAAGTAGCATATGGAAACATAGCCAAAATAACATAGCAATTTTATGTGACAGTACAAGAGTTTCGAATGAATTAGGAGCTGGGAATCCACAAGCAGCTCGAGTGGCTGTTTTTGCTGCCATGTTGCTTGCAGTCACAGAGGCTGTTATTGTAAGCGCAACGCTATTCAGCTGCCGCTATATCGTGGGGTATGCTTATAGCAACGAGGGGCAAGTTGTGAAGTATGTGGCGGTTATGAACCCTTTAATATGCCTTTCAGTTTTTATGGACAGCTTGCAAGCAGTTCTTTCAGGTTAGTCTTCTTTGCTTAATAAAGGTACCTTGGATTTAGAAAATTGTCATCCCTAATTGACGTATTCAATTGCTATAATCTTCATAATATACATGTTAATTTCTATTTTCTTTTTTCTTTTTCTAAAAAATTAAAAGTAATTTAATAAACTTTTCATGTTATTTAAGTTAGAATTGCCATAGACGAGTACATCATCAAAAAAACATTAAAATCTAAAATTTGCACCTCTATTATTTTATATTTCAAATTAGAGAATTTAGCTCTATCTCTCATAAAAAAAAATCTGCCATTTTTCCAATCATATTTTGTTATCCATGATTGGAGATCAATTTTTCCAGAATACACATGGGCGAGATCTGGTGATAGTTATTGGTGGTGACTCCTATTTATAGGCATCTTTAATGTTTTTACATGAGGTGGGCTTTTCTGAATTTGATGTTTTATGTTTTGGGCCTTTCATACAAATATGGGTTATGATAAATGCAAATGCCCTTTTTGTTTTGTTTTTTTTCCCCCTTTTTTTGCTGGTCTCGGTTAGCGACGGATCAAGAAATAATTTAATTAATGAAAAGGTTAAATTATAAAAGTATGGGATTAAATTACAAAAGTGTGAAAATATTAAACATTTTTTTAAGAAATTTTGTAAAAAATTAAAAAAAAAATTGGAACATGAGAGAGCCAGTGCCCTTGTTGGCCCCCTTTGCATTCGTTGCTGCCCTGGCTCGAATTTGGAAACATGAGGTGACAGCATTAAAAACTAGGGGCAGTATCACTGCACCAAAGCCTCTTCCTCAATAGAAAATGCCGTTGCAGCTAGATCCAAATGAACAAATCTGCATGAATGATAAACCCAAGTTTAATGTCACTTATGTTACACTCTTTTTACCAAATGTCTATTAGCACAGTAAGCATAATTTGATTTTGATTAGGTCCAGTTGAATTTTATAGGATCCCTCTAAATCTTTAATTTACCAACTCACACAGCTAGATCCCAGAGAACCAACGTAAATTTTTTGCATCAGGGGTTGCTAGAGGAAGTGGATGGCAACATGTTGGAGCCTATGTTAATCTTGGAGCATTTTATCTGGTTGGAATTCCTGTGGGTGCTTTGCTTGGCTTTCTTGCACATTTCAGAGCCAAGGGCCTCTGGATTGGGATAGTCACAGGCTCCATTGTGCAATCAATTTTTCTTTCTATTATTACTGCTCTCACAAACTGGAGGAAACAGGTTTGTAATTCAAAATGTTCTTATAATATTCACACTTTCTCCATTCTCACTCAACATCGCCTAGATTAGGTGTGTTAACTAGGTTATGTTCCATTTTGCAGGCAAATTTGGCAAGGGAGAGAATATTTGATCATGCTACACCTTCGGTATCAAATGGACCAGAATCCAATCATAGATAATTAGCTAAAAGAAGGTTACCCAGTAAGCAGTTCTGTGATGCTTGATTTCATGGAGTTAGTAGTGTATTGTGGTTGCTTGATAACATTGTGTATATAAATAGGTAGAGATATAGTAGATACTAAAGATTTCGGAGCTATGTATCATCCTGTAGTTTGTTTTTTCATTTTTGGTATATAGCAGTACGGGTGTTTAAACCTAAAACTTTTAAAAACTATCACTATATAGCCTACATCTAGTTCTGATAATGCATATATATATATATTACGATACATGTAAACTATAACGATTACATAATTTTTAAACAATCAATGTGGAAATTGTTGTAGAAGAATAGAATCAATAGATAACTCCTTGCTTATGTTTATTGGCCAAAAGGAGGAAGGTGTCCAAGTAATTGGTAATCTGATTCTATAAAGCCGTAAGTTAGAATCTCAAAGGAGTAGAGTTAAATTGGGAAATCAATAACCCTTAAGAGTAGACTTCAAGGTAGAGGCAAGGATATGATATCTTGTTAGATGGACATTTACATTGTATTCTAGTCTACCATTACAAGCTTTTGGAGGTCAAGCTGTAAGGTGTGTGTGTGTGTGTTTTTTTTTTCTTTGATGAATCTTCTAATCTGTAACGTATGGTTTTTGTGGTGGCCCAATATACAAAGACCCAATAAGACAAAACCCATTGAAAAACTCGGGTGACCCGCCAGCTCATTCCGGGTGACCCGTCAACTCATGGAATATTCGCCTATAAATAGCCACATCCATCACAGGTAAATGGGAGAACATAAAAGCTCCTCAAGATCGGAGCTCTCAAGAACTTAAGAGATCTCTTTAAGATCAGAGATCTCCTCAACATTAAGAGCTCTCCTCACCAGCTCGGAGCTCTCCATAACGTAAAAGCTCCTCACCAGATCGGAGCTCTCAGAACATAAGAGATCTCCTTAAGATCAGAGATTTTCTCAACATTAAGAGTTCTCCTCACCAGCTCGGAGCTCTCCATAACGTAAAAGCTCCTCACCAGATCGGAGCTCTCCAGAACATAAAAACTCCTCAAGATCGAAGCTCTCCAAAACTTAAGAGATCTCCTTAAGATCAGAGATCTCCTCAACATTAAGAGCTGTCCTTACCAGCTCGGAGCTCTCCATAACGTAAAAGCTCCTCACCAGATCGGAGCTCTCCAGAACATAAGAGATCTCCTTAAGATCAGAGATCTCCTCAACATTAAGAGCTCTCCTCACCAGCTCGGAGCTCTCCATAACGTAAAAGCTCCTCACCAGTTCGGAGCTCTCCAGAACATAAGAGCTCTCCTCACCAGCTCGGAGCTCTCCAGAACATAAAAGCTCCTCAGGATCGGAGCTCTCCAGAACTTAAGAGATCTCCTTAAGATCAGAGATCTCCTCAACATTAAGAGCTCTCCTCACCAGCTCAGAGCTCTCCAGAACATAAAAGCTCCTCAGGATCGGAGCTCTCCAGAACTTAAGAGATCTCCTTAAGATCAGAGATCTCCTCAACATTAAGAGCTCTCCTCACTAGCTCGGAGCTCTCCATAACGTAAGAGCTCTCCTCACCAGTTCGGAGCTCTCCATAACGTAAGAGTTCTCCTCACCAGCTCGAAGCTCCTCTCAACCTTAGAGATCACCTCAATCTCTCTATCTCTCTCTCTTGAGCTCTGAATTATAACTCTATTTAATTCAGACCGAACTAACTTTATCATTGGGGCCCGGAAACACCAACCCGGCCCAGTTGTATTGTTTACAGATATAGCACGGACGACCTACGCAGCGTGCACCGACCTGTAACTCAGGCATCGACAATTTTCTTTTCTTCTTTTCACTAAATGTGTGCAAGTTGGCTAGATACCACCCGAAAGCCGAATTGTCACGCAAAAATCATATACAAGTGTATGTATCGTGAGCAAGTAATATAGTAGTGAATTAAGTATCGTCTCACGAGAACTATGACTAATAATAGGTTGAGAGTATATTTTTTATTGCAATTAAATTTGATTAATAAATTTTTATTCTATTTCTATTTGATTTATTTCATTTTTATTTTTATATATAATGCATTTCATTAAAAATAATAATTAATTGTTTAAAAAAGAGTCATTTTTGAGAAAAAAAAAAAAAAAAAACTTGAGGACTTTCTCATTGACAAAAATCCGTGAGAAATTTTTTTCCAATATTTCTCATGCCAAAAGTAAGTCTGTGAGAAATTTTCTCATGGAAAGGAATTTTTTTGAGAAATTTGGTTTGTTACTTGAGTTTTTCTTGTGCCCTAAAATGCATGAGAAAGTCCGTAAGAAACCTGTTTCTCACGAAATTTTAAGTGTTTTCTCACGGATTTTGTCTGTGAGAAAATGCCTATTTTTTTGCAGTGTTTCATAAAGTCTACATTACAAGTACATAACTAATTCATAGAAAAATGCAATGGGTAATTATGGCAATGAACAATTTAAGGCTTGTAAAATTAGAATTATATATTAGTTTAACTTATAAAAGTCTAAGCATGATAAATAAAATTAAGTTTAATTCCCAAAGTCATGAACACAAGCACACACAATACAATTGGTCTAAAAGTCTCTTAAAAATATTGAAGTCTCAAGTTCAAATCTCCACGTACATGCCAAGTAAAAAAATCTAGTTTTATCTATTTATAAAAAAAAAAAAAAGCATTTTAAAGATTTTGAATTGAAAGCAATTTAAAAGGTGTGTGGCTTAATAAATAAGAGTACCAATAATCTCACCCTAATTTTTTTTTTCATGTCCTACTGTAGTACTAAAAACTTAATACTGATACCACTCAAAAATATGGAGAGAGGAAGAGAGGAGAGAAAATGAGTAAGACAAGTGTGACATTCATATAGTTGAATTTAAATGACATTACCATCTTTTTTCTCATCCGTAGAACCTAGTAGGCTATACTTTTGTTATTGCAAGGGTTGGCAATTATTGAAAAGCTTTTATTTTTTTTAAAATTTTGCTAACTAGTGCCTTTATAGGAGACATTATTGAAGAGAGAGAGACTCAATTTGTATCATCGTATCCTTTTCGAATAATAAATAATTTAAAAAATTAATAATTTAACATCAAATAATTTGTAATTAAATAATACTAAAATTATCTTAAAAATTTGTGAGTTTTAAACAAAAAATATGTAACAGCATTAATGTTCTTGAAAATATATATGTTTAAATCTAGAATTGTAATTAAAAATTAAAAAAATATATTTAAACAAGCAATCATGTATTGCAGAACTTAATGCCTTCTTAATTGACCAACTAATTAACTATACTTTCTTGTGTAATACTATACCCTTCTAAAGCTGGATCTAGAACTCTCCAACTAGGGTTTATAATAGCCTATGCCTTGAGAAACCTAATATAGTTGGTGTTGCTAAGTAACATCATTAATGTTGTTAAAAAGAATAAAATGCAGAACTCTTACGGGTGTTTGGCAGACATATTTCTTTTAGTTTTTTGGGGATATCAACTTAAGAATTCTAAGTTTCCATGTTTGATGTAAATTTTTTAAAAAACATTTTGAGGAAACTAATATTTTTAGGAATGTTTTCTGGCCAAGTTTCTTACCCAAACATTCTCACGTGGGAGGTGGGAATCCAAGATTTCCATAGACATGAGAAAGTTTTTATTATTTGAAAAGACTATTATGCCCTCNGTGTCCGGTGGGCCCCACGCGTCCGAATTTTTTTTTTTTTTTTTTAATTTTTATTTTTGAATTTTAAAAAAGTGTAATATTTGTGTAAATAGTTTGAAAGTTGTAATATTTGTGTAAATATTTTTGCTAATTGTAATAATTCGGTCAAAAGGCCGGTAGAAGAGTCGCCGTAGTGATTGTTATTTGACGGTGCCGTTGGGTTGTGGTAGGTGGTGGAGAAAAGCTAGGGACTTGGGGTGGTCAAAATGACACCGTTGACGGTGGACAGATGGACTGAAAGGTGTGTGTGGCCGCTAGAGATTTATGGGTCAGTGTTGGCGGTGATGGTGTGGGTTGGACCGATGGAGGCTTCAGCCATGAGAGTGAAAGCGATTTGGCAATGATGGTCAGTGATTTCTTAAAGAATGGAAGTAGTGGCACTGACTCTTGGTGTAGCAATGACAACGATTCTTGTATTTTTTTATTTTTCTCACCTTGCAGAAAAGATTTAGGTAAGAAAGACCCTTAATTTTTTTTTTTTTAAAAATNCTTGCAGAAAAGATTTAGGTAAGAAAGACCTTTAATTTTTTTTTTTTAAAAAAATTTAGAGTAAAACCTTTTTTTGTCCTTAAAAGATACACTCGATGACACTTTAGTCTTTGAAAGATTTTTAGTGACAAATTGGTCCCAAAAAAATCATTTCGTCTATCATTTTAGTCCTCCATTAGGGTCCGTTAGTGAAACTTAACAGAAAATGTCATGTGGCACATTAAATAATGACGTGATACCTTAAAAAAAATCTGTTGACATGTCACCTTAAAAAAAAATTCTATCTTTTCTTCTGCAACTGGTGCCTTTTTCTCTCTCTCTCATCTCTCTCACATTCTTCCTCTGCAACTGGTGACATGCTTATGCACCAGAAACGTTGAAACCATCTCCCCCATGGCCTCTTCCTCATTCCTCTGTAGCTCTTGTTCACCGAAAGGTCTTTTCTTGGTGTTTCGGACCTCAAAACCAAAACTAAATAGCGTAAAGTCGTTAACGTTGGTTTGCTGTTGCCAACGTTGGAGTTGTTATCTTTGCCTCCAAAGAGAATGTGTTGGCCGACAACAGCAGCGATTCCATCGAGAGCAGGCATAGAGGAGCAAAGAGAAGTGGGAGTGGAGTGGGTTGTGGGTTGCATGCATGGCTGAGTCACATAACTCGGGGTACACATAACTATGAGTCAACTCGGGGTACACATATTTTGCTTCTGTTGCACTTTTTTAGTTTATAGTTATTTTCTTTTGGGTAGCACGTTTACAGCTTTGTGATAGCATGTAGTTTGTTGGTTTGGTTTGTAGCTGATAATGTCCATGATGATTCCATCTCCATTAAGAGAAAATGTCCATGATGATTTTGGAAAGAGGGAAATGGGGTATGGACAGGGGGGTAAACAACCTTGGAATAATACGGAATCTTATGGTAGCCGAGGGCCTAAACGAAATGCCCGAGATCGTTATGTTGGTAGTGAACAACACAACAGATATAGAGTTGATTCTGTCCAGAGTTCAGTGTCAAAATCCTCTTTTTCATCAGGTGGTAAAGGGCTTCCTGTTAATGATCCTCTGCTCAATTTCAGTAGAGAAAAACGTCCTTTACCAAAGAGTGAAGAGGCTTTCTTAGAGGATCCTTTCATGAAAGATGAAGAACATCTAGTTTTGATGGAAGGGATCTATTTTTTGCTGGTCTTGTTGGGGTGGTCAAGAAGAAGAAAGATGTACTTAAGCAAACTGATTTACATGATCCTGTTCGGGAATCATATGAGGCTGAGCTTGAAAGAGTTCAGAGGAAGGGAAGAGAGAGAGAAAGAAATGAGAGATGAGGGATTTTTTTAAATTTTTTTTAATGTGCCACATCAGCATATAACGAACACGTCAGCATTTAACGTGCCACGTGATATTTTCTATTAAGCCCCACTAACGGAGCCTAGCGGAGGACTAAAATGATAGATAGAATGATCTTTCAGGGATCAATTTGTCACTAAAAATCTTTCAAGGACGAAAGTGTTACCGAATGTATCTTTTAGGGACCAAAAAAGGATTTTACTCAAAAATTTAAATTGTTTTGCTCAAATGGAAACTAGTTTGATTGTTTCTATAAATTTGGTAGTTTGAAATTGTGTGAACTCAAGAGTGGTTGCAATGGGTGGTAGGGGCACAACTACATATGTGGTGATTGAATTAAAAAAGGTTCAGTTGGGTGGCTTAACGCCTCAACTGCTTAGATGTTAGCTCAGTGAAACAAGAATTGTTTCCCAAACAAAAAATTGACAAAAAAGGAAAGCACATTCCTATATTAATTTTGAACCTCACCGTAGCCATTGACAAACTCAGACACCATCACCCAAGGTTTGTAACTCCAACAGCCAAAGAAGAAGGGGGAAGGATTGCAAGGAAGAAGATGCAATTTTTGTTGTTGTTGTGTAAGACTGTGTTTTACTAGATATAGTAGGGGTATTTTTAAAAAATATACTAAGATTCCTAAGAAAGTTGTATTTAAACCAAACATGGAAATGAAATATTCTCAAGAAACATTATTTAACATTTCCATGAATGGTTAAGGCTAACAAAATGCATTTATTGTAACATTCATGAGAATCATGATTCCTAGGAATGAAAAAAATAATTCGTCTGCCAAACGCTCCTTTATGGCAAATGCCTCTTTAGAATATTCGGTCAAAGCTTTTATGTAAAAGAAGTAGGAAAAAAGTCTAATTTACTCCATTCAACTTAAAGGGTCATGTGCGGTTTATTCCCATGTGTTTCAAAACATGTAAAAGACCCCCTTATACTTCTAAAATGTATACAAAACCCTTTTTGCCAAACGGATGTCCATTTTTGGACGGAAAGATATCACATGATCATCTTCCTCTCCAAATACTTGTGTCTGCCATTTTTGATAAAGCAAGAGCAAGAACAATCTCCAACATTTTAAGTCAATAATTCAAATAAAAAAATACAAAGCAAGAGCAAATGTGAATCTGCATTTAAACCCAGAAAAAAAATCAATTAGTGCAAAGTGGGGAATCCTATTTCCATTCTCAAATGAAAAACGATAATCGAAGCTAGCATCTTCAAACCCACAAATGCTTCTCGCTCTCTCTTTTCGAAGATCTTGGAGAATAAGATAAAAAATGGCAGACACAGGTATTTGTGAGAGGAAGATGATCACATGAAGGTCACGTGATGTTTTTCTGTCCAAAAATAGATGTCTATTTGGCAAAAAGGGCATTATAAGTATAAGGGGGTCTTTTGTATGTTGTGAAACACTTAGAGGTAAATCACACATGACCCTAAGTTGAAAGGGTAAATTAAATTTTTCCCAAAAAGTATAAAAAATAAAAAATACTCTCGTGGATGATATTAAAGAGAGAAAATATTTGAGAAATAGGAAAATAGCTTATAATCTATTTTTAAAACATAAATATAAAAATTATTAAAATTTTCAAAATAAAAAAATAAAAGCATTGATGGATTTTTTTTTTTTTTTTTTGGGCTGAGAAGCAATATGGATGACTATGATGTGTAGTTTTGCCATTTAAATAAAACAAAGTTAGCAATACAACTGGTGCATAGGAAAAATAGGCTCCGCGAATGCATGTATCTAGATTAAGCTTTTTGGTAGTTTCTGAATCACGTGTTACTTATTTTCAGCATACTTGGAACATATTCGAAGTATCCATTGGAAATTGATTCACATTATTGAATTACTGCATTTGATAAAGCAAATGCACACATGTATTCTTAGCTCGTTTAGTCTTTAAAGTTTAAAAACTTGCAAAAGACTCCCAAATATTTTTAAACTGTGCAAAAAACACCTTTTGACAGACTGCTGTCCAAAAATGGACGAAAATGGCCATGTGCATGCTGTCATGTGATATATGCAATATGATTATTTTGTGTGTACTCTTTGCTGAAGTGTTGTTATTTATGACTAAACACTAGGGTAGAGAAGGCTATTAAAGAGAGTTATTTCCTCTTAATTGTGCAGAATTTGAAGAATAAATTGTGTAGTCAGTGGGCTGCAATATCTTAAAGACAACGGATTTAGAACCCACTGCACCTAGTAGGAGATATTAAGAATCACTTGTGAGAGACATAAATTGTCTTAAGAAAAATGAGATATATGTGCCTGCTCATTCCAGTGTCATATCTTTATTTTACTCTAACTTTATATTACATTTGTATATTTCTATTTTTTAAGGCTTGGGAACAACAATGAACTTGTGGTTCAGATTTGTATGTCGACTTGATGTGAAAGTTCATCTCGGTATTCAAAAGTCTCCATGCTTTTGAACTTATTAACTATTGTGCTTTCTTATTGATTTTGATATTAACGTCCACGTTATTTTGATGGGTGAGGAATAGACCTAGGTGTGCGATAATAGTGATCGGACCACAAACATTTATCAAGACAAGACGAGATCTGGGCTAGGAAAACTATATGTGGTTATATCATGATAATTGGTGGGAGAACCACTTTAGCTTGTTCCATGACTAGAAGTTTATTTAAGATTTGAGAGACTTGTGATACATTTCTCTATTGCGGCCTAAGAAAATAGTGCAAAGCAAACCATAGCAAAATACACACAAAATTACTTACCTTGGTGTTACCAAGGCGTCAACTCAAATGAACAAACCACCAAATAGAAACATTTACAACGATCAGAGAAATCACATCTATGATATAAGCAGGGCAGAGTGAGCTCTTAGCTAAGTTTAGCATATCATTGATCCACTATAATTTTCTACGACTATAAACATATTAACCATGCCTTATGAGCATGGATGGAGCCACATAGCAGCTAAAGGGGGCAATTAATTGTCCCCCCAGCTCCCACTAACTCCCCTCCTTCCATTGTCTACTCTCTCTCATCCTCCATGTCACCAATCTACTTTGCCCTCTTGTCCTTTTCCTATGCCAAGCCCTCTTTTTTCTCTACGTCTCTTTGATAGGAATATTTCGTCGTGGGCCTTGTGAGCGTCTCACATAACATATTCGATTAAGCACCAACTCACCCTTATACCCTTTTCCCGTCAGCCTTCTCCCCTCACCAATTTACTTTTCCTCCTTTCTCTTTTTTCTCATACTTTCTAGTTTCATCTAGGCTTTTCCCCCTCTGAGTACTTATCCTGGCTCTCCAATAATGATATATCCACATCCTTTATAAACTAAACAGTTCACAAACTATCTTACGTGGTAGAATTCAAGTGGTCCGGCTTGGCAATTTTTCTCTGTCTTCTTCGTATTTCGGTGCACATGTAATTTGTGAATTTCAGTTTTTGTGATTACTCTTTGAACATTCCCTCGTTTTGTTGGACTATGTTGGTACCACAATTCATCAAATACACAAAATTCCACATAAAATGAAATCAAAATACTAGTTTTGAGGCTTTTCTCTCACTTGAAATGCCTTTCAAAGACAAAGTCACAAAGCAGAAGGTCCAACGTAACTAATCAATGCAAAAATTAACTTGTATGAATCCCATGGACTACCTTTGATTGAACTTGATATCAAAGTTATGACCACCATTGCCAAAAATAATTACTGCTGTAGGGTACCTCCGATGAAACTTGGGCATCAATAGTTATGACCACCACTACTGAAAGTTGTTGCTGCTACAAAATATGTACTATTGGGACGGCAATTATTTATGTCTTTAATGGGTGTGATATAATTGTAACCAAAGTAGTAAACTTTTGGTGAAAGTTTTTAATTACTTTTTTTTGGGGGTATTATCTGTTAGATATACAATCATTCATGAGTTTTTACCTAATAGCTTAAGTTTTTAGGATGATTCAGTTCTTAACATGGTATAAGAGCTTGTTTGACTAAGTGATCAAGAGATGGAATCCTTCCGCTCCTACTTTTTCAATTAAATTGAAATTTCAGCACAAAGTAGAAGTGGACCTGTGCTTTGTCCACGCTTCAAGCTTAAAGGGTTTTCACGTGCGATGACGTGTTATATATAAAACTATTTATGGGCTTTCACCTAACAACTTAAACTTTTTAGTTGAATCAGTTCTTGACATTATTGAAGTCAAGTAAATCATCTTTTTTTTTTTTTTTTTTACCTAGATTCTAACTAATACATTGAATTCTAAATTATTTACTAGGTTAAAGTCTCTAATCTCTAGTGTTTACTATATAATTATTGAATTTTGTTCCTTAAGTAAGTTAGAAATTGAATATTATACCAAACCTGAACTCTTGATTATTTAATTAGTTAAAAATTAGTAAATTATTTGGAAGTTGTTTCAAACAACTAAAATGCACTTATCAAACTTAGTAAAATCTATCAACTCTTGCTTTTAATAGTCAAATTTGGTTGAGATTTTACATTTAAATGTTGTTCTTTTATATTCCCAACTAAAAAATTTAGCTCTATCTACTTAATGTATATGATAAACAAACAAAAATTGATTGTTATTTGTTAAGTTGAAGTATAATCTCACTTTATATAATTAAGCTACTTGTGGATGTCTTAAACTTCATGCAAGTTACAGCGAGCGTAGATTCTTCCGAAACACATATACATCCCACACAATTCGTCCAAAAATGCTATGCAATCTATCATAATTATACAAGTTGATTAAGGATATTTTTTTAGTGTTTTACATATGTACTAACTTCTTTCTGCTATTGTTTACATAAGTCGCCACTCAATACCCTTATACATAAGAAACAGGATTAAAATTTAACTGTCATAGTAACAAAGTTTTCTTTATTTGGCACTTTTGGTACAACTGTAGTCTTGAAAAAAGAACCTATAAATCCTAATAAGAAAGTTACCCTTACAGAAAACTTGACATATATATAGGCAGTTTCTAAAATAATGGGAGCAAATCTTTGTTTAGCTAAACTAGAAGAACCAAACATGCAATTAAGGCTAAAAGTAATATTGTGGTCGCAATTATAGTTGCCAACAACAATTTATAATATTTCATACATGTTATATGGGTACCACAAAACCATTGGTGCAAATGAGTGTGAATAGTGAGGTTGTGTTACTGTGACTAAGTGGTATTAAGGTCATCATTTAGGCTTGTAAATTCTAGGTTTGAACCCAAAATTATAGCTAAAAGTACAAAAAAAAAAAAAAAAAAAAAAAAAAGCCACTATGGGTTCAACTAGAGAAAGTTTACTGACATGCACTTAGATAGTGTGTATTAATTTAAGTTGTCAAATAAAAAAATTTACTGGATCCAATAAAATTCAAATATGACAATATGTATATGTATGGATTAATGTGAAATAATGTAATCACCTATGAGATTGGCATCTTAGATTCGATTTCTTATTCTTCCACTATCTCCGAATAGAAAATATAACTTCATCAATCTAGCTAATAACCAAAAATAAAAATGGTAAATACAAGTAACCTTAATCCATAAACAGTTTGAAAAGGGAAAAAAAACTTCTTGTCTCATATTGAACAGAAGTTGAAAACTTGGTATTGGTACGTGTCTCTTACATTCTTAATATTCCACCTTGCTTTAAATTGAAGATTAGAACTCATATTGAGTAAGGAAACCATAATGAGAAAAACTGTTTATATAACATGCATTTTAGAGACACTCAAATTTTGACTCTTCACATTCTTTGACAAAGGTCACATTGGTTTCTGTTTATTTAGATATTTAACGAGCTTATCTATAACATTTTTTTTTAAACTATAAGATAGAGTAAAGGATTTTGCAGACCAAGCGACATTGAAATTAATGTCATTTAGTGGTTTATATTATATATAGATCCATGTCCATTAGTGAAAGTTAAGTTATTTTGTTTTGACCAATGAATAAAATAAAGCATAAATACTAAATTTATATATATAAAAAAAGGTCTTATCTCGAGAAGAAAGCCTCTGTTTGGGTTGCAGCCTGTAAGTTGTCTACTAGTTATAAACTACGTAGTAATTCCACGTTCCCCAAAATTAAATAAGCTAGTTTATTTGTATTTTCAGTATATATACCTTGGACTTAACTAATCCAGTTTTTGGATATAAGTTTTTTTTTTTTTTTTTTTTTTTTTTTTTTTTTTTTTTTTTTTTTTTTTTTTTTTTTTTTTT